>JAGFMF010012115.1:1247161-1260070 GCA_019455555.1 Galemys pyrenaicus
GATTTTAGGCCAGGCCTCCTTTAAAATGGAAATCCTTTTGTTCTCCTGGCGCCCTGACCTAGAGGTGGGAGACAGGTGAGACCGGACTGTTTGCAGTTCTGGCTCCCGACAGAAATCTTCCTTTACTCTTAAAGTTTCTTTTGGCTGGTATAATGATTAAAATGACACAAGACAGATTAATGTTACAGGACAGGGAGAGGAGCACCCAAGAACCTCCAAACATGCCTGCTCTAAATAGGTTCTGCCCTCCACTGCATCAAGACAAAACGTAAGACCTTTAATGGAAAAGAACTTTAATACAATTAGTGTGCAATACAGAAAAGATAAAAAGTATAGTTTCCAAATCAAGCACCCAAAGTTACCTATCCCCTTGTGGGTAAAAGTCCACCAGAACAGGATCAGCCCAAAGCAAAGCCTGAAAGCCTGTTGCAAGTCTAAAGCACCTGGCAGGGACCCCATAGAAAAGGGTCAGAAACAGTCAGACAAGTATGGGAGAAAAAGAGCAAAATCAAAATTAAGGTAAAACCTGCCATTGTTAACCTCCCTGCAGGTCTCTAACCCACATCTGTTCCAACCAGTCCAGGGCCAACTCTGCTCCACCTGCCTCCTCCAGGTTTGCTTCTTGCTCTCCATCCTGCTTCCTTCTCCAGTCTCCTCTCTAGCTTCTCCTCTCCACTCAGCAACACCCTCCCTTGGGTGGGGCAGAGAACTTGGACCCTCCCCTTTTCCTGGGGACCACCCTGTTACATTAACAGGAGAAAAACAAATTTAATGTCAAACCTACAGGGAGCCCACATAGACATGAAGAGTTCTGAGAAAGATGGTTGAAAGTTAGCTTAAATGCCTTATTAACCAAGGAATAGGATAGGGGTCTGGAGTTTCAAAGGGGGAGAAAATAAGAGTAATTCACATGACAATAAGAAGAGTAGCTGTTGGGTAATTAGATGTTTGTCTGCTATACAGATCGCTCATAAAGATTAATTTCTGATAATTTCTCTAATTATAGGCAAGGTCATCTATCTAAATTCTTCTAGGCAGTTAAGGGAGATGCAAAAGTTTCCTTTGAGCCTATGTCAAAGTGGATTTGGCGCATCTTGGAGAGACCTCTTCTGAAGCCCTTCACAGCCATCTTCCTGCCCGCACTAGAATGCTAGCTCCCTGAGGGAAAGTGTTCTTGCCTCAAATTCAGAATCCCTGAATGCACCATGCAGTAGTTTTGGAGTGAATGACCTAGTCTCCATAACAGCTATTCCAGGTGTTTCCTGCCTCATTCTCTTTGGCCCCTCAACTCCTCCCTGTATTTCCCTAATCTCTCCCCTGCCCCCCATAGGGGCTGAACTATTTGAAAAAGATTTCTCTGGCTCTGGGACTAGAGCTGCTTGTGTTCACCTCATTCCCTTCCTACCTCCTACCTCCCCTCCAGCACAGAGGTCTCTCTTTGTGGTTAGCAGCAGTGCCACAACCCGAATCCTGAGACTGCACCTAAAAAAGAAGAGGGGGAAGAGGAGAAGGAAGAGCAATTTTTTTATA
The DNA here is from genome assembly GCA_019455555.1 of Galemys pyrenaicus. Classification (NCBI taxonomy): domain Eukaryota; kingdom Metazoa; phylum Chordata; class Mammalia; order Eulipotyphla; family Talpidae; genus Galemys; species Galemys pyrenaicus. The sequence goes on from JAGFMF010012115.1 coordinate 1,248,692, forward strand.
AGACTTATTTATTTATACATACAAGAGCTGGGGTACAGGCCAGAGTCCAGGGTGGTGAGAGGATTCACCAGAGACAGAGTGGGGAGCAGAACAAGCAGACTGAAACAGGCAGCAGTGGGCAAGGCGGGAGAGGTGGCTACACCATGTGGGGCCCCTTCCTGGCCGGTGGCTGCAGATTGCTTCATAGTGCATTGCTTAACCCACTGTGCCACCAGGAAGGGGCCAAAGGAAGAGGAATTTTTTTTTTTATATGTGCTACATAGGGGTGCATGGAATGTCCAGTGTTCCACTGAATCAGTAACACATTGCCGAAAAATAAGTAATACCCAGTGGTCTGCCCACGTTGCTATTGTGGGAGTCATAACTCACTTCTTAAGAACGTGCTAACATTGTCCATACTTGATATGGTCATAATGAATTATTTATTATTATTATTATTAATTATATTTGACATCATTTGTAGTCCCCAGGGAGTACCCACCACCATTTCACCGGTGCACCATCACCTCAGTCCCTTGTGCACCCTCTGGCTTAGGAAGAGGAATTTTAATTAAAAAAAAAAAGTATATTCTGCCTAGTAACTGGTGAGAAAGTAGGTTCAGAGATGTCGTTGGCTGGCTCCTCCGCAGCCGGCCAATCCTGGGCTCTCAGCCACTCGGGGAAATCGGGACTGCGTGGTGGGAGCGCGCGGATCCCAGGTCCCGCAGCCCCTCCGCGCCGCGACCAGCGGGAGCGGAGGACAAGCTTTTTTCTTCGCTTTTCGGACGGTGGGTTTTCGCGTTGCGACTTTGCCGGTGGGCGGGATAGAGAGAGGAGGGGCATAGGAAAATCATCATTTGAGCGTCGAGGAGGAAAGAAAACGCACAAGTTAATCCCACACGGTAGGAAAGGGAGCGGAAACGCTACAGCTCTGGAGTGGGCTGGAGAGGCGGGGGGCGCGCAGTCGGAGGTGGGAGGGGGTAGGGTAATGGCGGCAGGAGTGCTTCCCGGGGTGCGGGTACGCTCCCCCAGTTGCGGGTTGGAGGAGGAGAAAGAGAGGGGAGGGTGGGGAGAGAGGGAGATCAGTGACAACTGAAGAAACTCGATTCTGGCCCTACATGAGAGCGGAAAACTGCCTCCCAACTCCAATGACGCGAGTGTAGTTGGCTCGATCCATGGAACGTTTAATGAATCCGTCTTATCTAAAGATACCTGAGCCTGGGGAGAGGGGGGCTGCGAAGGCAGAAGTAAGGGCGCCTGTTGGTTGACTCCTCCCGGTCTGTGTCCCTGTCTCCCCTAGACCTCCAGTCCCTGCCTCTCGGGGTGACTCTCTCGGATGTCTCGCCCTTGGTGCTTATGGAGTCCATTGCTTTCCAGCACTTCTTTCTGCCAGACTCCCTTCTCATCTTCCTTCTCAGTTTGCTTCCACCCTTCTCAGGTAAGGGTCACGCCGGAACTCCATTGAGAATATCCATTGCTCAGTCTGCAGAGAAGCAGAATCCAGAAGCGCAGTAGCTGGATGTGTCCTCTCATTATGCACCCGTTCAGTGGCGCATGCCTGTCCTGTTGGCTAGAAACAGAGTCACAAAGGCCAGCTGCCCATGCAGTTTTAAGTTTTTGAGTAGTTACACTCAAAACAGCAAAAAGAAACAGTTAAAATAAATGTTGATAGTCTGTTTTATGTAACCCCAAGTCACCAAAGTATTATTTAAATTTTTAATCAATGCAAAAGATGACTAATGAGATAGTTAACATCTTATTCCACAGTTTCAAAACTGTATATGCATTTTGCATTTGCAGCACATTTCACTGCATCTGTCTGGTGGCCAGCCTATTGGCCCTGTCAGGTTCACGCTTTAAACACCGTTGATTGGGGAACAGAAATCCTCTAACACAGAGGGTCTCTGAGTGGTGCTTGGTGTGTGCTCCCCAATGTTTCCTCCTTGAAGCGTTAGCAGCATCAGTAGAGTCCACTCCTAGGTATCAGTAACTGCCAAGCAGCCACAGCTGCCATAGAAGCCTCTGTAGCCTTAGAAAGACCATGTCTGCCCCAGAAATATCCACAGCCTGTCCTAGCTTAGATATTGGATGACCAGTGACCCCTGTTCAGTTCTACCCCTTTGTCGAACAGCCCAGTTTACTGTCGTGGGGCCAACCGATCCAATCCTGGCCATGGTGGGAGGAAACACTACATTCCACTGCCACCTGTCGCCTGAGAAAAGTGCTGAGGACATGGAGGTGCGCTGGTTCCGGGCTCAGTTCTCTCTGGCAGTGCTCGTGTATAAGGGTGGGCGAGAGAGGACGGACTTGCAGATGGAGGCATACCAGGGAAGAACAACCTTCATGAGCGAAGATATCCACCGGGGCAGTGTGGCGCTGGTCATCCACAACATCACAGCCCATGATAATGGCATCTACCACTGTTATTTCCAAGAAGGCAGGTCCTACGACGAGGCCATCATGCGCCTGGGGGTGGCAGGTGTGTCGTGTGCTCGGGTTCTGGTGCTTTCTCACAGCGTATGACTCTTAGGAAAAGTTTATGCTCCACCTTCAGGCCTATGGCAGAGCAGCAGATGTTTGTCTAGACCCCCTTTAAACAGGGAGGGTGGCTTCCTCCTGCCCAAAGTGGTGGGTATGCCCTGCAAAACCGGGGGCAGACGTCAGTTCTTCAGTATACACAGGACTCAGCTGTAGCCCTGAGCAAGGGAGAATGTTTGATTTTTAATTCCTTCTTTAGAAACAATTCGATTGACATACCATTGCATTATAATAGTGTATTACAATATAATAGTGCATTATAATTTCAAGTGTGCATCATTATAAATCAGTGCCAGTACATGCCACATTGAAATCCCATCTAGCACAGGGACCTTATACTTATTATTCAAACTGTACACTTTCTGAGAGAGGCAGTGTCCATAACTGCACCAGGACATCTGGAATAAAAAAGGACTGCCCAGCAAACCACAACATACAGACATCTCATTTCATTTTTCAGATTTTTTTAAGATTTATTTATTTATGCATACAAGAGCTGGGGTGTAGGTCAGAGTCGCAGGAGGTGAGAGGACTCACCAGAGACAGAGTGGGGAGCAGAACAGGTAGACTGACAGACATGCATTGCTGAGGGGGGCAGTGGGCGAGGCAGGAGAGGTCCGCTGTGCCATGTAGGTCACCTCCCTATCAGGGGATCAAACTCATGCTGCAGTGTTTGAGATGCTTCATAGTGAGATACTTAACCACTTGCCCCAGGAAGTCCCCAATCAATGGCATTTCAGTCCATCAGGACAGTGGAGGTGAAGTTTGGGAACAATGTGACCTTCCCATGGCATCCAAATCATAATTGATGGGAGACCCCAGCTTGGTGCAACTGTGTCCCCAGATTAAGAAACTAGTTTGAATCCAAAGAAAAAACCAGGCACTCACATTAATCACACTTAAAATTTATTAAAGGCAACTTGCATACAACTGAGCAGCAAAGCTGGTGGGCAGGATCCAGACCCCCACCACCACCTCCTAGACCAGCATCTCCTTGTCTCATACTTCTTATACTCTGCTTAGTATATGTGATCATTCTGTGTAAGACCAATGGCACCAGATGTCCAAGGAGACTCATGGCTATGTTCTAAGATCGATAAAGTTGTTTATGGATCAGACATTATTAACACAGGGGGAGGAAACAGAGGGAAACTGGCTGTCTTCCCAGGGTAGGGAAGTTAACCATAGTTGGGCCTACTAGGCCACTGATACAAATGGAGTCACTTTGGTTTCCCCGGTTACTCAAAAGGGCAACCTTGTATCTGATTCATACAAAATATCTGGTAGGAGGGTTTCTATGCCACTAAACCACTCTTAATAATCTGCACAGTTTACCAGTGTGGGTTTGTATGTAGCAGGAACCCTTCATTCTTTCCTGTAAACATGACCCTGAACAATCTGAATTAGGTTTGTTGCAAAATTTTCATATTATTTTTTGTTTCATTAAGACTGGCTAGTTTTGTCCTTAAGTCTGCCGTCTCATGCTTGTTTTCATTGAAACCCATGGAATGATTTGTAGAATTTCTTTGCAATTTGCCGAGTTCTTTTGACCCTTCACTTCAAGTTTCTGAGTGTCATTCAATACACAACTAGTCTCTTTCTTCTTCCTACCAAAAATCAAACTGAGCAGAAAGCATGAAAACTTAAGTAATTGTTTTACTCTTGCTGGCTCAGCTTAGCAAAGGAATTACTTAAAAGAAACTTGGTTGGTCGCTGGACATACAGCTAAAGGAAAAGAAGTCTCCCAGGACTGTGCATAAGCAACTCTTTTACACAGGATTCTCTTTTCTTGAAGATTCCTTTAAAGATAAAATAAGTTAAGTGCTTAGATTTTGGGGATTTTTGATGATGTTCTGTTGCCACTGAGGAGGTAATAACATTATCTTGAGAATTCCAGGTGCATCTGATAGGACCTGGCCTTCCAGTAGGTCAGTGTTGTGAAATCATTAGAAATCATTCTAATATTAGAAAACTGAATCCCAGAAGCTAAGCCTCTTTGCACACTAGCTCTGCCCATTCTTCTAAAACCCAACAGCTCCTTGTGATGAGCAGATAGTTGTGCTGATCTGAACCCTTGAACCAGGAGACAGTTTATTGAGTCCAAAAGTTTCTTGAGATTCTGCCAGCCTGGCAGGTCTCTGTCCTTATCAGATTAGCCTAAAGCTATCGAAGGCCAAGTTTACTGAGCAGTCCTCCCAGGGCTCACAGTGAAGTTTCAAACCTACTGGTTTCATTTCAGAGTGAACATACTCATGTAGAAATAAGAAAATGAAAATCTCTAAGTGAATGAATGAATCAACCACCTCTTATTGGGAGGCAGGTCTGCTTGGCCCTGTGATGGAGCCTGGAGGTGGGGCACAAGAAAATATGTGTTGCAATCCTTTCCCCTCGAGAGCTCAAAATATGTTTGGCATATTTACTGATGTTCTTTGATTTGCCTTCCTGTCCTCTTCCTTCTTTCATCTTCCTCCCTTCACTGAGGGGGTACTGTAGGAATGCACAGAATATAAATAAACAGTATCTCTGACTCTGATTACTTTCTCCTTCCTCTCCCTTCCTTGACTCTCACCACTAAGAACTGGTACCCTGGGACATTTGTGGCTAAGACACCATTGCCTTTTTAGCTGAGCCCTGTTCTCTGTCCTCAGGCCTGGGCTCTGCGCCCCTCATTGAAATGAAGGGCCACGAGAATGGGGGCATCCGGCTGGAATGTACCTCTGTAGGGTGGTACCCAGAGCCCAGTGCAGTGTGGAGGGGCCCTGTCGGTGAGATCATGCCAGCCCTGGAGGAGGCTTACACTGTGGATGCCGATGGCCTCTTCCTGGTCGCCACGGCTGTGATCATCAGAGACTGCACTGTGAGGAACATAACCTGCTCCATCAACAACACCCTGCTCGGCCAGGAGAAGGAAACCATGATCTTCATTCCAGGTTAGTTCCCTGCCTGCTGGGTTCTCATCCTGTGGAGGCAGGATCCTCAGCCAGTTGGAGCCCAAAGCCCAGAAGGGGAAATAGGGTAAAAAGTCCAGAACCCTGAAGAGCTGATGGCTGCAGCTGAGCTAAGGGAAGGCTTGTCACAAGAGGGAAGCAAATACAATTGGCCCTTGAATGACTCAGAGGTTTGTGGCCCCCAAGCAGTTGAAAACCCACCTATTAATTTTGACTTCCCCAAAATGTAACTATAGTCATCCCCAGTGCCCGAGGGAAACTGTTTTTAGGACCCCAGAGAATACCAAAATCTGCTAATGCTCAAGTCCCTTAGAATCAGGCTTTCACATAACCTTGGGTTCCACACCCATAGATTCAATCAGCAGACATCTCAGTTGGTTCAATCTGTAGATATGGAACCCAAGGATAGAAATGCACATACAAGTAGATTTTGGTTAATTCAAAACCATGTTCAAGGGTCAACAGTAGTTTCATGAGGAAGAATCTCTTCTCTGAGAGTAAACCTAATAATTTTCCCCATTATGGTCCTTATCCTGCAGCAATTTTTTTAAAAATACTTTATTTATTTATGCATACAAGAGCTGGGGTACAGACTAGAGGTGTGGGAGATGAGAGGATTCACCAGAATCAGAGTGGAACAGAATAAGCAGGCTGACTGAAATACACTGCTGAGGGCAGCAGCAGGCAAGGCATGAGAGGTATGTAGAGCCATGTGGGTCCCCTCCTTCCCTGTCTCGGTATAGAACTCGTGCTACAGTGACTGCAGAGGCTCCACAGTGGGGTGCTCAACCACTTGTGCCAACAGAGAGGCCCTCCTACAGCATTTTTTAAACATTTAGAACAACCAAGAAAATAGAGTGGTATGCTTGGGGGACTTTCTATACCTGTTTGCACTGCCTACTCAAGTTTCCATAGGATTCCCCCAGGACAGAGCTGGGACATACTCTATCTATACACAATCATAAGTTCATTCAACAAATACTTACCAACATCTCATAGTTCAAAGGTATTATTGTAGAGAATGAAGATAAATCACTGAACAAAGCACAAGAAGATCCCTACCCTTATGGGGCTCACAATCTAGAGAGCAATAAGGGCAATAAGTAAAATAATTACAACAAGTAGTAAAATAATTAAACTGCAGTTTATATCAGATGGTGATAAATGCTGTAAGAAGAAATAAATTAAAGATTAATTAATTAGAGGCTTTAGAGAGGAATTGTAATTATAAATAAGATGGTCAGGGAAGGTTTCACTGAAAAGACAGCAATTGGGCAGAGAAAACCATGCAGAGTATTTGAGCACTGAGCAAGTCAGAACAGCACAGGCAAAGGGCCTGAGGCAGGAACATGTCTGACAGTTTCAGGAACCCCATGGTGAAGCAGGAGTAGTGGGAATGGATTGAGTGTAGGGAGAGTTGGAGGAGAGGAAGTGTTTCAGATCATATGGGATAATATGTAGGCCCCTTTGGCTTATAGTTTGAGTGAGGTAGGAACATTGCAGCATTTTGAGCAAAGAGATAACAACATGATCTCACTTAGAATGCTGTGCTAAGGATAGACTGCAGAGGGTGTGGGCAGAGGCAGTGTGCAGGGTATTGTAATATTCCAAGGCAAGAAGTCATGGTGACTTGTACCATGGTGGTGGCTGGTTAGTTTTTATTCCCCTTGGTCTTTTCCATGGTGACTCCAGTGTTTCTGCTCATCTGTCTCCTGGGTCCCTAGCCTGGTGGTCAATGTGGAAGCCAGTATGGAGCCAAGGTCTTTCTCAGACTGGGGTTTCAGAAAGAGAAGCTGATGGAACAGGACTGGAGAAGACCCTTAGATTTAGGTCTTACCAGATATGAATCCTTTTATCCTGGTCTCCTGTGTCTCCTTCCCTGGCTCCCTTTTCAGAATTCTTTACTCCCAGCACATCCTTCTGGATGGCAGCTCTGGCCATCATCCCCCCTGCTTTGCTCCTCCTCGTCGCTGGGGGCATCTGTCTCATCAGAAAACTCCATGGGGAAAAAGAGGTCCCATCAGTGGAAAAAGAGGTTGAAAATGAAGAAAAAGAACGTGTGGAGAAAGAGAAAGAACGTCAAATAAGAGGTAAGGGAGCAGGAGGACAGTTCACTGCCGTACAAAGGACACAGCTCTGGTAGATGGAAGCTTGGGAAATGGGGGATGAGTAGAAGAGCAGCAAGCGCTTGGACTTCTCAGGGCCTAGTCATTGTCGAGCATCCTGTTCTTCATTTTGCAGTTGTTACATCCACTCATCTGGCTACATACATCACTGTATTGTTGCGCAAAAGCAAACCTAAATAATTACTGATAATATCCAGACACTGGTCATAAATAGATCATTTCTGGTTTTTTGTTAAAGATTTATTTATTTATGCACACAAGAGCTGGGGTACAGGCCAGAGTCATGGGAGGTGAGAGGATTCACCAGACAGAGTGAAGAGCAGAACAGGCAGACTGACTGAAACACACTGTAGCAGCAGGCAAGGCAGGAAAAGTCTGCTAAGCCACGTAGGTCGCCTCCCTGGCCTGCGGCAGGGATCGAACTCGTGATGCAGTGGCTGCGTGCATTGGTTAACCCACTGCGCCACCAGGGAGGCTCCTCATTTCTGGTATCTTAACAATTCTCAGAGGAGGTAGGGAGGAGAGTTCATAGAAAGGGCTAGTGCTTCACTATGTAATACAAATGCAAATTCTCTTAATTCTTCTATGAGGACATTAATTTGCTTCTTTTTTTTTTTTTTTCCAGAACAACTTCAGGAAGAATTGCGTAAGTTTAGCATTTCCTGCACTAGTCCATGCACAGTTTGGGTTCTATTCAGTTAGCCATTATCTCACAATGATCCCTTCTCTGGCTGTCCCTTGCAGGATGGAGAAGAACCCTCCTACATGCTGGTGAGTGCTTTTGACACCCCCCAGATACTGAGCCTTCTCCCCATTAGGCAGCCAGCTGGAGGACACATTAAAGGAGGTGGACAAGGGGACCCAAGATTGGCTGTGAGGAGGCTCAGGGGGCTGGAAGCAGTTGTCTAGCAGCACCCTACCCAACTCGTGTGTTAAGGCGTCCCCGCAGCCCTGAGTCAACTAACCCATGACCACAGAGGCCTGCCATATGGAGTGGCTCTCCCTAAAGGTGACCTTCAAGAGCAGTTGCTCTTTGGATGCTGGATTAATTTGGAGGAAAAAGGCGATACTGGCTTAGCCATCTGTAACCTTGGAGATGATACAGACCTGCACACTTAAAGAACAGTGTGTGGGGAAGGCAGTATACCTACCTCCCGAGCCCTCCATGGGATGTTACAAAATGCCCTTCTGCCCTGAGAGGACACTGACCCTCCATGTCTTGTCCATGGGGAGGGGAACTGGGCAAGTGGGTGAACACAGAATCCACTCACCCTATCCTAAGGAGCCCTTTGCTTGTTATGATTTTTTTCACCTTCAACTCAAAAGCACCGATGCATCCAGGCTTGGCTGGATACACAGGCCCTCCCTCTTTGGGTGAATTTCAAAACTATCTTGGGCAGACATATATACTTGGAGAAAGGAGAAAATCACTCTCACACAGTAGAAATGTCTGACACTAACTGTAGGTGGGACAGATCTGCAGAAGGTCAGCGTCCACAGCTATAGAGGTCGTAGCTAAAAACTTCAGACCTTTGTCACTAAAGCAAGACCAGAAGAAAATAGTCCCCTTCCCTTTTGCATACATACCTTCCAGTTTATAGGCCGGTTTGGGGGATATTTCTCCCCTTTTTTGATCCTTTGGAGGGTACCGTTATTAGACAGTGGTCACCTGGTTAAACTGGTGGAACCCAAAGGACCAGTAAAGGAACCCTTTATCTCCCAGGAATCTGTGCAGTGAGAACTTGCGTTAATTGCTTCACTGGGAAAGAGGGAGGGGACAGGGCCTCTGCAGATGAAAGCCACGTTGGAAATTTCCTAACTAAAGGGAGTCCCAGGGGTTATATGTCTTGAATAGAAAGGGGGGGACTCTGAGGATGTTCGGAGGAAATGGAGCCATTAGTCTCAGCTCTTTTGCAGAACTTTCTACATTGCTTAGAGTCCCAGTAATCCTCGCACTCCCAGTCACTCAAGAGCCTCCCTCATTCTCAGTCTGTGAATTGCCTGGGGTCTGGCATCAAGGGACCTTGTAGAAAAGGTGGTCATATACATTGGGCTTCCCCCTCCCCACCCACACCCCCTACCTTCTGGGATCTCTCTAGGGACCAGGAGTCACACACTGTCCTGAGATCCCAAGCCTAAACCTGACACTTCTTCTGCAGCTGATGTGGTCCTGGACCCAGACACGGCTCATCCTGAGCTCTTCCTGTCAGAGGACCAGAGAAGTGTGAGACGGGGCTTCTCCCGGCAAAGCATGCCCGACAACCCAGAGAGATTCGACTGTCGGCCTTGTGTCCTGGGCCTGCAGAGCTTCTCTTCAGGGAGACATTACTGGGAGGTGGAGGTAGAAAATGTGATGGTGTGGGCTGTGGGCATTTGTAGAGACAGTGTTGAGAGGAAAGGGGAGGCCTTACTAGTTCCTCAGAACGGCTTCTGGACCCTGGAGATGTTTGGAAACCAGTACCGTGTCCTGTCCTCCCCTGAGAAAATTCTGCCCCTGAAAGAGCGACTTAGGCGGGTGGCCATCTTCCTGGACTACGAGGCCGGAGACATCTCCTTCTACAACATGAGGGACAGATCACACATCTACACATGTCCCCGTTCACTCTTTTCTGGGTCTCTGAGGCCTTTCTTCAGGCTAGGGTCTGATGACAGCCCTCTCTTCATCTGCCCAGCGTTCACAGGTGCCCAGGGAATCATGGTGCCTGAGTCTGGCCTGATCCTTCACAGGTCAGGGACCCAGCGAAGCCTCCAGGATCAATTCCTCGGTGTCAGAGCCAAGTAGAGAAAAGCCCAGACCTGCTGGGCTACCGCAGCACAGCGCACTCTAGAGGAAAAAGGTCTGGTTCCCTCTGGTCGCATCAAAGGGCTCTGTCAGCCAACCCTTGGTGGCCCTTTGCAGGCCCAGACCCATCTCTCCCTCATTAGGCCATGTTAAGTAGCTCATTGGCTTGTAACCATGGGGAAGGGTGCAGTGTCAGGGAAACTAGCGCTACCTCACGCTGCTAGCCAAGAAAGCTGAGACAGTAACAGCCAGAAAACCTGCCACTTTGATATCAGAGTGACACATCAACCTGACACTCGAGTTGACATCAGACACTGTGGATTCAGGGCAAGGGCAACTGAATGCAGGATATAGTAGTGTTACCCGGTTGCAGCCGGCAGGAGGAGTGGTCTCTGGCTCCCCTGCAAGTTAGTGTTGCAGTCCTACCTCAGAGACCTTTTATGTAGCAGTGTGCTGCCTGGATCGTGGAATGGACCAATCGGGTGTGAGCCTTGGGTTGATTGGCACCAGGACTCCGCCTAGCACAAGGTAGTGATAGCTGAGCCTGCTACACTTCCTGAATTCTGGAACAGGCCAAAATGGACCAATCAGGTGCAGGCAAAATGGACCAATCAGACTGNNNGGGGGGGGCACCTGAAGTGAATATAAGGCCTGGTCGAAGCCAGTTAGAGTGGCAGTTGGTTTGAGGGGCAGTTCACTGAGAGTGGCAGTTGGTTTGAGGAGCAGTTCACTGAGAGTGGCAGTTTGTTTGGAGAGGAGCAGTTCCCTTGGAGAGCAGTTCATTGGAAGCAGCAGCAGAGGAAGAAGAGCTTCCAGCAGAGGAAGAGGAGAAGATAGCTCCAGCCTTCGAAGGAAGGAGGGAAGCCTCCAGCCGCCGCCCTCCGAGGAGAGAGAGAGACTGGGACTGGGTCCTGGCTGTGACACTGACTGCAAGGAGCACCAAAGGCCCTGAGCCTGGTGTCTCAAAGAGCTGTCTGTTGGTGACATAAACCAACAACTCACAAGA
>JAGFMF010012115.1:1264430-1299575 GCA_019455555.1 Galemys pyrenaicus
AGGTCTCCTTGCTGTTCTCCATCTTCCTTTCTTCCTTCTCTCTTCTCTGCAGAAATCTTTTTCTCCTCAGCTCCACCCACTTAGGGCAGAACCAGGATTCTGGAACTTCCCCCTTTCCTGGGGAGGACCCTGTTACAATTCCTTGCGGCCAGAGCTGGTCTGCAGCACATAATTATCCCAGGCCTTTCAATTTGCATTGTTACTAAGCAACCTGTAGCGGCAGGATGGGAGCACAGGAGTAATGTTCGGGATGGTTCTGGGCAGACGGGTCAGAGAAGGAGAGTTTCGGAGCCCTCGGTGACTTTTCATACTTTATTTAGGAGAGGTGGCCAGGTACATGGCAGGCATGGGTGCCGGGGGGCTGGGAGGCATCATCCTCTCGGCTGCTTCTTCTCTCTCTCTGCTGCTGCTCGTCAGTACTGTCGGTCGGTCGGTCCTCGCAGTTCTGTCTGTTGGTTCTCACAGTTCTGGCGTCCTCATGATGCCGCACATTTATGCCCGTGTCCAACACAGGTGTGCCCAATTGCGCATGCCCACCCTGGAATGCTCACAGCACCACAGGTGTCCATTATCAGTGGTAGGAGGGTGGAAATACCTGATCAACCTTTACCCTACACAACCTTAAAGGATGTTGATATCCAGCGGAAGAATGTCCCTCTACCCTGCTGGGTTATTCTACTATTCAATCAAGTTAACATCAGGCAGACTAGGAGGAGAAAAGAACAATTTAATTACACACATACGGAGAATGCACTGGGACATAAATTCTAAAGCAAACGGGGCAAAATGAGGGTGTGCCTCCTGAGCTAGGGCATGGAATAGGGACCTGGGTCCTCACAGACAGAGGACAGGGACTCACTTGACAAGGAGAAGGTGACTTATATGACCAGATGCTCTGCCACGTAGATAGACTTTCTCCAATAGAAAGGTAACTTCTAATAAAACCCTAATTTTGGATAACAGCCACAATTTTAGTTCATTAAGAGAGAGGTAAATGTTTCTTAGGAAACTGCCAGTCTTTAACTGACCTTAGATTGAAATAATTTTGCATGCCACATTGACACATTTTATAAAGTCCTTTTTTGGACATCTTGGGAGGCCTAGCCTTCAAAACCAACATCAGACAAAGCCATTCTGTGGAACAAAAACAAATGTATTCTATAATCATTTCAGAGCACAGACAAAACCCAAACAAGAACACTGTGCAAACCACAAAAATAGCTGTACATCTCCCTCTCTCGGCTAACTGCAGCATTTGCAGCTGCTTCATCACTTTCAATTTTAGCCCACTCTGTTCCTCTACCTCCTAATAAAAATCACTAGTAAGTTAGATCATACAATAGTCCCATGCTGTCTGACAGCATTCATCCAGAGCAAACTTTCCTTTTATGAACCTCCCCCAAAATACCCTCACCCTAAAACACCTTAAAATCCTCTCCCTGAAACACAACCATATCTGCCAACCCCCACCCCACCCCCAGGTGTGTACAATCTGCTCTAACAAGTACCAACAAAAGCAACTAACTGGGTTTGACCACAGGTGATCTTCAGCCTGGATTACATGAAAGACTGAACCCCACTGCCACTCTCCAGTGCTTACCCCTCCACCATACACCAAACTTGGTCCCAGGCTTTCTGTTTTTGAGATTCAGGAAATCTATTAATATAAAAAGCCAAAAGGAATTTCCTGCAGACTTCTAAGTACAAAAACGGAAGCAAAAAGCATTCCTTGTTCATAACCCATGGGTCCATTTCCGTAACTAAAGTGTTCACAGAAGACAATAGTCATCTCATTGTTCGCTTCAAGAACACACTCATCCTCCTTTCCACACCTTTAACTCAAACATCCATTGGTCTAATTGTTTATTTTCCAAAGGAAACTTATAAAAGAACTTAAAGAAGTCTCATTATTCTATTAAGGAGGCTTTGCATCGCTTATAAAACCTCTTACTGCTGAGTGGGAAAAGTCCAGTTGCATGGAGGTCAGTGGCTCTTCGCTTCTCTGGTCTGTGTGTGCACATGTTCGATGCCTCAGAATATGCATACTGGCAACTTTTAGTGAAGAGGATGTAAAGAAGAGAAATGTTGGTGAATGGCTTCAACATTTTCCCTTAGAAGACACATAGGTCTCTTAGAAGGTGATCCTAAGATTAGCAAACCCATTTCTCCTTCTCCCAAATAAGTTGAAGTCACACTCATCCTGAGGCTGATAATTAAAAAAGAAATTAGTGGAGAGGTAGAGAGTGAGATGGGGAGTAGGGATTAAGGGCCTAGAAATGGAGACCAGTGAACAGACTAAAAGGTCTTCTCCTGAGAACACTTGCAAGTTTCTGGGTTGGTGTCTCATCAACTTGGACAAAAAGAGATGCCTCTGACATTTCTGGCCTCTCCCCTCCTCTTCCCTGCCTCTTCCTCCTTCTCTACCCTCTTGCTCTCCCTCTCTCTGCCTACTTGCACATTCTGTTCATATTCACCCCAGAAGATCCTCAACCAATGAAGAGTTGGATTATAACTAAATTCTTCTGTTTTCCCACCCCTTAGTGACAATTCTGAATTAAGTAGTTTCCAGTTCCACACAATTTCTCAGAGGTTATGAGGTGTAGTAAGACTGAGTCCCAAGTATTCACAAAGGTAAACCAGGAATTATCAAACCCTTTATTGGCTCTTCCTTGTCTCATTGTTCACCTCCCCTCAGTGTTTTCTGAGATCTTTCCCAGTTAAATTGTTTACACCCAAATCTATGTGTCAGAGCCTGCTTTGGGGAAAACTCGAGCTAAGACAAGATCTGATAAGGCAACTCAGAATGATAGCTGTGCTAAGAGAAAAACAAACTGAAGTAAGACCTACAATGAGTTCATGTTTTACACCTAAAATTTTTAAACTCTTTATTTTCAGGTTTTCCATAGACTGTCTCCCAGATGGTGAATGTTACCCATCAGGTAACTGGTAGAAAGGCTGCAGGGGAGAAGAATCTGGGAAGAATGCGGAGTGACCACAAACTCCTGATCCTCCCATTTCTCCCTTGCTCACTTCAACTTCACTTTATTGGCTCCCATAAGTTCTCTGTCTGCCCTTCTTTATTGTTCTAGGGACACTCAGTTTCAAAAGCATTTCCAGGATTATGACTCACAGGTGTCAACACTCAACCAGCTTTTTGTTCCCTGGGGGCACATTTAATTCTTCTCACCACCCCCCACCCCCACACATACACACTGTTAAATTTCCCTCTACACAGAAATTCTTCACCATCTTTTCAGACCACTTCCTTCACTTCTACCCACCCTTCACATACACAAACTCTGTTGAGCTACAAAGTACGTAAATCTAACAGTGTGGTAAATAGAGGAATTATGTCACTGTTATAATGTTAACCTATCATCTGATCACCTCTGATTACTTCCAGCATGTCACCAGCGTGTGTGCTGAGAAAAAGCACAAAGTTCACTAGCAAACCACAGAATACAGTCCTACTCCTGATGCCTGTTCTCCTGAGTCTTTTGTCTTAGCGTGGTCAAGCTGCCTGCCAGGAAACAAGCCCAAGTCTGGCCAGAGGCATCCCCAAGGGCATCTAGCTGCCTCCTCACCAGCAGTTTCTCACCAGCAGGAGGCAATGCCTGTGGACCAGCAGAGAGAATCTTGGCCCCACTCCACACCTACTATTAATAAATCAGAATCTGTACTTCTAGTTAGACCCTCCAGTGAAGCACATCTCAATTTAGTTACCGAAGGGTTGCTTTGGGAGGGGTGGGGGTAAGGAGGAGATAGACAAGCACTGAGGGTACTGATATGGCCCTTAAAATAAAAATGGAAATATGTGACCCAGAAATGACACTGCTATAGCTACTTAATCAAAGAATGTGAAAAGCATTAATATGAGATTAATGCACACTTATGTGTATCCATAGCTGCATGATAATAGCCAAAGTGGTGGAACCAACATAAATGCCCAACTACAGAAGACTGGATAAAGCAACTGTGGAATATATACTCAGTGGAATACTACTCAGTTATTTTAAAAGGTGAAGGAAATAGTGCATCTTGGAACAAAACAGAGCAACCTTGATTACGCTAAGGGAAATAAGCCAGAAAATAAAAGACAGACACCAAGTGGTTCCACTTATTTGTGGACTATAAAAAACTGAAGAAAACTGGTGGCCACACAGCAAAAATAATTCTTAGAACCTATGAAAAATATACTGGTTACCAGGGGTAACAATGGGGATGAAAGGGATAGGACATGGGACAGAAGGTTTGGTGGAGAGTGAGTGAAGCATGTGCCCCTGTGGAGGTTTGAAAATGTACCCCCGAAATTATATAGTCATATAAATGACTGAGAAATTAATAAAACTTGAGAAAAAAATTTTTACTTGGAGACTGTTAGAGGGGTGATGGGAACACAGAAAACTAAACAAAGGAAATGAGGCAAACCACTTAGCTCCTTCTCTCCTGCATAGCACCCCAAAACACAAGAAGTTATATAGGAAAATAAATGTGATCTTTGGTTCCACAAAATGACTATATAACCATAATATTGGAAACACTGAACAAAAGTGGTACATTTTTATTTTTGATATTTTATTGGTGATAGAACTGAGTTAGTCTAGGTTCTCCAGAGAATGAACCAATAGTAAATATACGGATATGGAGATACATACAGATATACAGATATACAGATTCATTGCTCATGATATACACGAGCTTATGATCTTCATGAGCTCATTCATTGCTCATGATCTTCCCCTGACATGGTGGAGGCCCAGGAAAACAGGTGGTAAAGTTCCAACACAGACTTGAAAACCTAAGACCGGGCAGCCAATGGTATAAATTAGCTCAGAGTCCAAAGACAGGAGAACCAGAAGCAGTAGTATCTCAGGGCTGCAGGAGACATGTGTCCCAGTAAGCAGAGAGAAAACTCATCCTTCCTCTGAGTTTTTATTCAGGTCCTCAGTGGATTGGATGATGCCCACAAGCACCATGAAGTCAGCCTTCTTTACTTGGCTACCAATCCTAATGCTTATTTCTTCCAGAAACATCCTTACAGATACACTTGAAATAATCTGGGCATCCCTTTGCCCCAGTCAAGTTGACACAAAATTATCCATACAAGAACTAATTGATCACCATTGATCATACTCAGACATTAAAAAGAAATATATAAAAGATAGAAACTCAAGAAATAGCAATATAAATGTTATTATCTTGAGAACTAGGTAAATGCCATGAAACAATGAAGTATCTGAAGAGGCTGTTTCTGGGGAGTGGGGAGGGGTAAGGGGGTAGGGTGGAAGTAGAACTGATGCTTTTCCTAAAAACTCTTTATACTATTTGGTTTTGGGTTTGTTTTTTTAAAGATTTATTTATTTATGTGTACAAGCACTGTGGTACAGACCAGAGGTGCAGGGGATGAGAATCCACCAGACAGAGCGGGGAACAGAACAGGCAGATCCAGGTCGACTGAAATGCACTGCTGAGGGGAGCAGCGGGCAGAGCAGGAGCCATCTGCCTGCTCCATATGAGTCACCTCCCCAGCCAGGGGCAGGGATTGAGCTCATGCTGCAGTGGCTATGGTTTGCCTCATCGTGTGTTGCTTAACCCACTGTGCCACCAGGGAGGGCCCTATACTATTTGGTTTTTAAAAAGCTCTTTATATGGGTTGTTTTATACAATAAAAATAACAAATAGAAAAGTAAGCGATTGCCTCAGGAAAATGATGATAAAAGTCAAGTAAGATAAGGATGGGAGTAATCAATGGATTTGACCGATCTGCAATATTGGAAATCAGAAGAAATATGATGAAAAAGTGGGTGGGGGGAAATTCTGATATTTTTGCCATTAGATTTGCTGGCATATGGAAGACATCAAACTCCTTAGCCCATATGGTTTTTATGTCTGAGAGGAAGAGGTTTGTGCTTCTGTTCTCCACTGGGACTAGCAGAAACTTCCTCAGAGCAGTCACATCAGAGTCTTCTCATTGTCAGTGGTGCCATGAGAGGCAGGGGCCTAGAGAACTCAGAGATCCTGCCTCTGGTTGTCCAAGATTGTTGATATCCGTCAAAATGACTCATGTCACCCAACCAGAATGTAGCTACCATGTACTAACTTGAGTTCTAAATACCATTTGTTCTTATTTTGCTGGTCCCTTTTCAGTCTAGCTACCTTAGGTGTAAGTAAAAGATTTCCTTTCCCCAAAAGACCTTTCCTATGGGATTTTTTGGTCAGTGTAGAGCAGAGACAGAAGTCTAATTAGAGTGGGCTGAAAAGGGGAAGTTGGAAATAGGCAGTGCTTTTGAAAGTTAAACATCAAGGGGAGCTGTGAATGAAGCAAGAGTGTGCCAAACTAGGAAGCTGCATGTTCTCTTTTGGTCTATATGCTGATGAGAAGTCAGGCAGGATGAACTTAAAGAGCTCAGTTTAGAAAAGGAAGACAGACTCAGAAACAAAAGACAGAATAAACACATCTACTTCTCAAATAGGGCTCAGGGTTGGTGTGCACTGGCAGAGAGGGAGAGCACTTTGTCCCTGTCATAGGACAGGCCGGGCCCATCTTCCGGGAGAGCTGATTTCACTTGGAGGCAAAGTATATCCAGGGTCATAGTTAAAGACATCAAACAGAAGGTGAAACCATGAGACTCAAGACTTCAACAGTGCTTCTCCTGTCAGTTGGGCAGTGGAAGGTCCTTCCCAAAACCCCACTGGCCAGGGCATTGGATGGGATGCCAGCAAGGTGCAGTGAGTGAAAAAGGAGAGCCCCTAGAAGTGAGGTTGTTCTGGAAGAGATTGCCCTTAAGTGAGTTTTGACAGAAAGAACAGAAGTGTGCAGGTAAGAAGAAGCAGACCATTCCAGAAAGAAATAGGAGCACTAATCCAAAAACCTGAAGGGGTGTTCTGTGTGTTGAGGCAGCCCAGAATGTGTTCGAATTCTGCCAGTAGCTTGTGAGGTGGGTCGTTAGAGGGAGAAGAGGCTGAGAGGAAGGAAGCATTAGATCCCACAGCATTTTCTTGACCAGATTATGGCGCCTAAACTTGGTGCTAGGGTCACTATTTCATGACATATAGGAATTTTTAAGAGAAAAACATGATCAGATTTGCTCTTGGGAGTCACTCTCCTGACAGTCTGCTGGGTCAACTCTAATTACCTTTGTTGGTCTTAATTACAGTACCATTAAAAAGTAAAGAACAAATCAGGGTGAAGAAGGACTTTTGCTGCAAATATAATGCAGGGTTGAGATTTTTAATTTTTAAAAAGTTATTATTGACTGATAAGAAAATATACCTGAATTTGTCTATGACTAAGTAGCCTAAAATTTCCCTTCCAGAATATATTAAGTGGTTAACATGAAAAAATGACCAGCCTGTGCTGTCCTATAGATGCATAAGAAGTGGGCTTCATGGCTTAAGTTGTTTAAAGCATCTGTCTGGTTAATGTGTAATAAGACAGTAATTTGATCAAATCCACCCATCCCATTAGTAATGATGGAGGACAATAACCCTCAGTGCTGGCAGGAACTACGTGGGAAGGACGTTTCTGTTGATGGTTTGATAGGTTAACATTCCAGGAAGAAATTCTGGCAGTATGCTCATACCCTTTTGACCAGATGACTTTATTTCTAGGAATTGATCAGAAAGTTTATCAGGAAGTTGTTGAGGATGTGGACAAAGACTTGGGTATAAAGTGAACTATTTATAATGTACAAAAATCCAAAAATGTCCCCCAGTCTTGGGAATTATGGGAGCCCACAATATGTTACTACGTAGCTAGGATCAATGTTTTAAACGAAAACTTCATTGATCCTGTTTTTTGATGTACAGAAGACAGGGAGGAAATAAAAAAAAATGTGATTAGAAGCTACCATTAATTGATGATATTGTAGGGATTTCTACTATTGAAACATGTTTTTCCACATTAAAATTGTTTTCCATAACAATGAGAGGTTTAGGGCCTCCCTGAGGGTGCAGCAGGTTGAGTAACGCAGCGTGAAGCATCTGTGGCACTGTAGCATGTGTTCCATCCCTGCCAGGGAGGGCAGTCACATGGCACAGCAGACCTCTCCTGCATTGCCCACTGCTCCCCTCAGCAGTGTACTTCAGTTGATCTGCCTGTTCTGCTCCCCATTTTGTCTCTGGTGAATCCTCTCACCTCCCGCAACTCTGGCCTGGACCCCAGCTCTTTTATGCATAAATAGATAAATCTTTAAAAAACAAAAGAAAATAATGAGAGGTTTAGCTCAAAATAGGGAGGTTATAGGCCCCATGAATTGCTTTTAGGGAGGTAACTTTGGCAGAGAGGCAACTGTGAGACCGTGAAAACTGAATCTCATACACACACAACTCATTCCCAGATTACCTTTCACACAACCATTTACCCTTTCCTATAACCCCATGACATGCTAAGCACTTTTCATGCTTAATCTCATGTAACTCTCCCAACACCTCTCCAAAGGATGTATTATTAACAATATTCCCATTTTAGAGATAAAAAGAACTGAGGCTTGGAGAGAATAGTTCATTGATTGGCCTAAGGCCTCACATGTCATTTTAGTCTTTCTTGACTCCTTTTCTTCACTCTTGCCGCTTTTAGTGATGTATGTATTGATCTCTGAGCTAAAGACACAAATCCACAACCTCTTAACCTCTCTGGAAATTTTTTTTTTTTCCACAGTAAATACCTCAGGGACCTGGGGGCTGGTGCTCCCATAACACTTCCTTCTTCCTTCTTGGAGTTTAACTTTTGCCTCTGGGGCCACAACCAGTTTTCTCATTTGGTGGCAGTGGCTCCTTGGTGCCTTTTCCTCCCAGATCAGAGGTCAGTATCTGTGTTACTCTCAGCTCTCTGAGAGCCAGCAGGCAGCATGCATTCTCACTCCATACTCCTTCCTCTTTAGGGTCCCACTCTGCAAACCCTTCAGTGCTTGTCAGTCCCCCTTTCTTTTCCATCTCCAATTTCCCTTTTCTCTCATCTTGTTCACCCCCTGGTTTCTCTCTCTGCCATAATTGCTAAAAAATAATGCTAAAAGCAAATATCAAATTTTTGTCTTTGAAAGAAGACACTTTGTAGGACAGTGTTTCTAAGATCTGTCCATTTATCTCAACATTTTCATGGGTATTTAGTCTCACAATTCTCTTCTCATGAGTCTCTTTTGGCGTTACAGTGTTCATTTTGTTGTTCATATTAGGCTCTGGGGACTATGGTTGTGGGGCGGGGGAGAAGAGGGATTGGCTAGGAAACTCCTTGTTGAAAAGAATGGTTGCGAAGACTTGGGAGAAGAATTCTAGCATTATCTCCTACCCATTCATCTCCTAGGCTGAAGTTCCTGGCCGAGCCCAGTGTAACTGCCTCTTGCTGTCTCGGAAAGATCCAAGATGGCAGTTTTCCCGAGCTCCTGCCTCCCGGTGTGTCTGCTCACCCTTCTTCTCCTCCACCTACCCAAACTGGATTCAGGTAGGTCCCCCTCTGTCCTGCAGGATTGAAATTTCTCAGTAAATGTACACTTAGCAATGGGTTCTTCCTTGTGACCCCCACCAGGGTCCACATGGAACCCTCATGCTATCAAAAGAATAAGAAATAGTGGGGGACACTCAGCCTTTGTGGGGAGCCTGTTCTATGTCAGTCCTCCACCCCCATCTCCAGTTCTGTCTAACCCTCCTGGGTTTTGGGCAGCTCACTTTGACGTGATTGGACCCCAGAAGCCCATACTGGCCATGGTGGGTGAGGACGTGGAGCTGCCTTGCCATCTGTCCCCAAACGTGAGCGCGGAGCACATGGAGCTGCGGTGGTTCCGGCAGAAGGTCTCTCCAGCGGTGCTGGTGTACCTGGAAGGGCAGGAGCAGGAAGTGGAGCAGATGGCTGAGTACCACGGGAGGGCCTCGCTGGTGGACCGCGACATCCACACGGGCCGTGTGGCCGTGAGGATACATGGGGTCAAGGCCTCAGACAACGGGGAGTACCGGTGCTTCTTCAGGGAGAACCAGAGCTACGAGGAGGCTGCCCTGCATCTGAAGGTGGCTGGTGAGTGGACCGTTGTGACTTTCTGCAGTGACTTCCACCCATGTGGACTCACTAGCTGTGGAGCTGCTGCTTTGAAAACCATCCAGTTTTCACGCCCCCAAACCCCTTTGGTTGGCAGGTCTACAGTAGGGGGTGATTGGGAAGGGGGTTTGACTTGCTAGTGCAGAGAGAACAGCAATTATCTTTATTGTTGAGCTTTTACTTCTCTCCTGCCTTTCCCTCCCAGTTATAGGATAAGTATCCCTGCAGGTTATCAGTTAAATGTCCACTGTAATGGCTGTATAACGCTCTTTTCTATTAGTGCCCATCTGTGTTTCTCCCATGCTGTGAAGTTGGGGGTGGGGGTACCCTCTACATTCTTTGAGGCTGCTTTCTGGATTAGCAGCTCAAGACTGATCTCCCAAGATCAGGGAGCATGGCAGTGGTTAACTTTTTTGATCCCCCTACGGCCCCTTAGAAAGGTTTTGTTTTTGTCTCCATTTTGGCTTCAAGCCAAAAGTCAGGTGCAGCAAGGAGGAAATGTGCAGGAGAAGAGTCCTCACTGAGGCCCCTCTTTCCCACTGGCTGGGGAATGGCATCGGGGAGTCCTTCGGGGCCTGCTTTCCTGCAGTGGAACTTGGAAAGCCTCTCTGCCCAATGAGAATTTGCAAGAATGAGATAAAATTAGAAAATATGTAATAATCTGCTTTGTCAATTTGAAAAGCACTGTACACTTTCCTCAGACCACTCTACAGTGGATAATATTCTAATATCTTACCTTTCATGTAATTATTCATATAAAGTTTGAAACATACTCAGGTGAAGTCTGGGTCCCTGCCGCCTAACTGGGTGTCCCCAAGGGCAGCATCATGCATAACTCCCACTTCCTTTTTAGGGTGATATTTTACAGGTGGAAAATAAAAACTTTAGAGATTTGATAGCATAAAATTGCATTCTTTTATTTTCTGAATGATAGACACTTTGAGAATCTGCTAAATGGCAGCTCTTTTCATGAAAAGAAGATATTTTTTCAATGTATGCACAAACTTGGTGGACCTATATTTAAGAACTTTTCCCTTAGTTTGATGTTTTTAATAAGGCAGGAAGGGCAACTTTACATTGATTTATATCAGGATATAAAGGAAGTTTGTAAATCAGTGTCACAAATAAAGAAAACTTAAATTGGCAGCTGTGATTTCAGTGCAAAGAAGAACCTCCAGTTCCTGTTCTCTGCAAGGGTACTTCTTTTTCATCCTTAAATACCTGATCCTAGTTCTCCTCCCCAAAGTCTTCCCATAATGCACAGAATTCCCTCCCATCTCTGCAGATTTCAGCCAACACCACTCTAAGCCATTGATCTTGCTGTTCCCGCTGACTAGACAAGCATCTCATAATCTACCCATCACCTCCTAACTCCCAGCCTGGCATTCCTCTCTGATAAGATGTATGAAATTCCTTTGATTGACACCTCAGTTTCCTTATATAATGAAACATGGAGATGAGTCCCCTTCATCCCTGCCTTTGTGCGTCTCTTTCTCAAACTGTGCAACCCTATGGTTGTCGGGGTCCCAGAAGCATGTTCATAAAGGAGTAAGGCCACCTTCTCCCTTCGCAGCTCTGGGCTCTGAGCCTCATGTCCACATGGAAGTTCACAAGAGTGGAGAGATCCAGCTGAAGTGTACCTCAGTGGGTTGGTACCCAGAGCCCCAGGTGCAGTGGAGAACTTCCAAGGGAGACAGATTTCCATCCATGTCAGAGGCCAGGACTCCTGATAAAGAAGGCCTGTTCAGTGTGGCAGCTTCAGTGATTATCAGGGACGCCTCCCTGGGGAATGTGTCCTGCTGCATCCAGAACCTCCTTCTTGGCCAGGAGAAGGAAATGGAGATTTCCATACCAGGTCAGTGAAACCAGTGCTGGGTACCTATGTTAGAGTTTCAAGGCCACATCACCTGGGTGGGACCCTGCCTGCCCAGGAGTGACCTCATGGCATAGTTGTCCACTTTCCCCACGTTAGTCAGCTCTGCATGCAGATTTCAAGGAGTCCCACTAACCATACTGTAGGATTTCTGAAGTCATCAGCTCTGCTCACATCTCAGAAATTCCACATATTCCATTTTAAGAGATAAATTTTAGGCAGCCTTCCAGATCCAGAGCCTTCTCTCAGGGAATAACCAAAAAGACTGTTATCATCCTAGTTTTACTATTTCCTTCTTTGTGCCCCCATCCCACACTAAAACTCTGTCTAGGTTTCTAGGGTCCTCAGGGACGCAAATCTTGTCATTATTTCCCAGTCACCACTTCCAGTCACAGGAATCTTCCTTATTTTGGGTCACTGAATTCTATTCTGTTCCTTAGACCCTAGGCTCCAATGCTGCACTGATTTTTAAGGAGGAATTTCCATAGTAATGTGAATTAGTCCATTATGTTCTTTACTTCACAGTCCCTGTCCCTAAATCACTCTTGTTGGAAGAAGAGTTGGACTTGCTCGGGGTATCTTCACACATGTTGTCCTGGGGGATTTTGTTTCAGCTCCCTTCCTGCCGAGGCTGACTCCCTGGATGGTGGCTGTGATTGTCCTCATGATGGCATTGGGACTTTTCACCATTGGATCTACATTTTTTACCTTGAGACTATACAGGGAAAGATCCAGATTGAGGAAGGAAGAATTCAGCTCTAGAGGTAAGTCACAGGCTCCTAGACTGCTTGTCAGGGCTGTTTCCCTGGAGGGGAGGGGTCCTGGAGTCAAGTGCTTCAAGATGACTGCCCTTGGGGAAACAGTTAATTCTAGAATTCTGAAAGTCAGAAGGGACTGTAAGAACTGCCCCCTCCCAATGGTCCCCTAGTCACAGATACCTAATATGAAAGAGAACAGAGGTTTGGGCTACAGGAAGAGTCAAGATCAATCCTAATTAAAATGTTAGACCTGTTTGTTCATAACTCACCCTCAGACTCTATCTTCACTTCTAACTCAGTTTCCTGGTAATGATCTCTTGTTACTAAAAATCTGATCCCTCACCAGTGGGAACTTCCTGCCTATTTCTTAGAACACAAAGCAAGACAAAAATCCTTGTTCTTCATCCATCGATAATGGTAATCAGGTCATCAGGACTCAAACAATAGCTCCTTTGTGTGTTTCTTTACCAGTTTTGTTCCCATCCTTGTATCTACTCTAGAAGGTCACTGAGGTGTTTCTGGTTTTTTTTCCAGAGAAACTCCTGGAAGAGCTCAGTAAGTTCTATCTTCTTGTCATCATTTCACGCACGGTTTTCTCTCTTTTATTATCAAACCTGTCTGTGACTCTCTCTATTTCATTGCAGATTGGAAAAAGGCTACATTGCATGCAGGTCAGTGGTTTTGAACTTCTCAAAGGCTCTGCACTTCTCAAAGTACTACAATATTTGGAAATAAGAACATGTCTTGGTAATGAAGTTAAGGGAAAGATGGTGGCAAATGGCCTTGATGTTTTCCGTGAGGCACGGAGCGTGCCTTGGGAGACGGCTAGGAAGCAGGGCCCCATGAGACACTGGGAGAGGCAGTTCATCCAGTTGTACAATACAAAGGATTTTGGTGTATTCAGAGCTGTCTCCATCACCACAGGCAACTTTAGACACTTACAGCATTACAAAAGAAAATTTTACCCTCTAGTTATCATTCCCTGGCCCCACATTCTTCCCAGGCCTAAACAACCCCTAACCTACTTTCTGTCTGTATGATCTGCCTATTCTGGACATTTCATATAAATGGATATATGATATGGCCCCCTGACTTAGCATGTGGCTGTTGAGGAAGGAGAAGAATCGAGACAACTGAATGGGTACAAACAGCTCTCCTCCTGAGGGGACCTGTCAGCATCTAGAACTAAGGTCCCTGTTTCTTCGGAGATGAAAGGGTAGGTGTTGGTGCCTCTAACATTCACTGATGCTCAGCTTGGTGCTCTGTTTCTAGTGGATGTGACTCTGGATGCAGACACTGCCCACCCCCACCTCTTTCTGTATGAGGATTCAAAATCTGTTCGGCTAGAAGATTCACGCCAGAAACTAATTGAGAAACCAGAGAGATTTGACTCCTGGCCTTGTGTGTTGGGGCGTGAGGCCTTCACCTCGGGGAGACACTACTGGGAGGTGGAAGTGGGAGATAGGACCGACTGGGCAATTGGGGTATGTAGGGAGAATGTGATGAAGAAAGGATTTGACCCTTTGACTCCTGAGAATGGGTTCTGGGCTGTGGAGTTGTATGGAAATGGCTACTGGGCCCTCACCCCTCGCCGGACCCCTCTCCCATTGGCAAGACCCCCCCGCCGGGTTGGGATTTTCCTGGACTATGAATCAGGAGACATCTCCTTCTACAATATGATGGATGGGTCCCTTATATATACTTTCCCCAATGTCTCGTTCTCGGGCGCCCTCCGACCCTTCTTCTGCCTCTGGTCCTGTGGTAAGAAGCCTCTGACCATCTGCCCAATCTCTGAGGGGCCTGAGGGAGTCACAGTTATTGCTGATGCCAAGGATCTTTCAAAGGATATACCACTATCCCCCATGGCGGGGGACTCCACTGCTGGGGACACAGATACCCTCCATTCTAAACTAATTCCTCCTAAGCCTAGCCAAGGGGCACCTTAAGGAATGTCCCAGCTTAGTGTCTTCCTTTGATCTAACTCTCTCCTCCATCACCACCTGAAGCTTCAGCGGCCATCTGTCCCCAGCCCTTGCTTCTTCCCCTTGGGTAGAGAGTAGTCTAAGGAAGAATGTGTTGCTGCTGCAGAGAGTATGGGTTGTAGGGCTTCCTAATCTGTTTTTGTACCAATATTCAGGGGGCAGGAGGTGACTCTTTAACTGCTTCTATTGTTCTCTATACCTCGAGGCAGATTCTAAAGGGACAGATTTGAAGCAAACTCACAGACAACTCAGTGCTTGAGAAGGGGTTCCATTAACAAGGGTTTGTGACAGAAACATCTTGGTGTCCAGAATAGGACTATGTAGAGGAAAGCCCAGAGCATTCTGGGAAGGGAAGATCTGAGACTGAAACCCCATAGAGGAACTTGGAGGGTACATTCTGATGGAGGGAAAAAAAGTGAGCCTAAGCTAGTGGTGAACACCAGCCCTGTCCCTAGAGTTTTAGAGCCTGCCTCTAAAATTTTAAGTCAAGTCCTAGAGGGTGGAGGAAACTGGTCCTATTTCTGTGGGATCTGAGCAACTGGCAAGGGCACGTAGAAAAGAGCTGAAATGAGCAGATTGGGGAGTCACAGAAGGGGTGATGGTGTTTTAGACAAGACTCATGCACAGCTATGCTTTGGGTCCTATTCTCTCTACACCTCCTGCTTCTTTCTTGCCTGAGGACTATTCTAGCCTCCGTTTTGACTCTGCAACTCTCCCTCTTTCTTCTTCTTTTTAATCTGGAATCTCTCCATTTCAGAGGTATTTCCAGGAATGTGATGTTGTTATTTTATCAGTCACTGTCACAGCCTTATGGTCCCTCAGACATCACCCCAACATCTGACTTAAACACATTCATTTAGCTTCTCTGTTACCCATTTCCACACCAGGCCATGGTTCATTCGCTCTCACCCACTTTCCTCCATGCTGCTTCTCCTCGGGGGTCCCCTGAAAGCTGCCTCCTTGTACTCGCACTGCTTGATTGCACCTGTTTTTACTTTCCTTACACACCTGCCATGTTCTGTCAGGGACTGCACACCTCTCCAAGCTCACTCCTGCCATGTCCATTGTATTTTTCTGGTTTCCAGAATAGATGTTGCCCATGCTCTTCACTAAATAAATAAAGTCTGATTGCTGAAAGCAGCCTCCACACCTTCCTTTCTTTATCCCAACAAGTGGAGCGGAAACAAAAGCAGAGAACAGAAACCTGCATGGGGATGGGGCCAGCTGAAGCCATGTGGTGAGATGTAGCAAAGACCCTTCCCCAGGCTTGATGGGAGAGTGCGCAACTGGGCAGGTGGGCCCAGGAGGCTCATGTGGGTCGAGCTAGTTACAAAACCCTACAATGCCCATGGGTACTTGTCCTCAGCCTCTGTATGGATGGTGACCCTATTTCTTTTTTTTTTTTTTATGCATGCATGCAAGAGCTGGGGTACAGGCCAGAGTCGTGGGAGGTAAGAGGATTCACCAGACAGAGTAGGGAGCAGAATAGGCAGACTGACTGAAACACACTGCCCAGGGCAGCAGCGGGCAAGGCAGGAGAGGTCTGCCATACCATGTGGGTCCGCTCCCTGGCTGGAGGCAGGGATTGAACTGGTGCTGCAGTGGCCGAGGTCTGCCTCACAGTGTGTTGCTCAACCCACTATGCCACCAGGGAGGCCCCATGGTGACTCTGTTTCGACCACTAAAAAGGTAAATGACTCCCGGTACAGGTGATGAAGCCATCTCTTCAAAAGCTTGGGGGTGGTGAGGAGGGCCGTTGAAAACTGCTATTCTAGAGAGGAGGCCCCGTGGGTTCCTACTTGAGGCCCTCAGAGTTCAATGAAATGTTCCCGTTCCCCTGTATAGTCCCAAGGAAGAATCAGGAATAGTCCCCTCACATAGAGACTGACCCAGTGCAATATCCCTGTAGGCAATATCAAATGGAGGCACATGGAGGGAGGTTCATGTCTCCTGCTGAGACATCATGAAAATCAGACCTATTACTTATCAGTCACCAAGAATCCCAAGTTATGTTCTCAGTAACATACTCTTTGACCATAAAAAAAACTTTAAATTATACTTATCTGCCACAGCCCACTTCTGGCAAAGAACCAGGGTCCCCACAGGATGAGACAGTGTCAAGGGATGAATGTATAGGGAAAGGGGAGATGGGACCAGAAAACACAAGACACTCTTTCTAGGGTGCCAGCACTGCCATTGAGAGTCTCAGCAATTCTTCATTTATACTTTACACACAAGAAGCAGGAAAGTAGGGTAACATCATTTGTAACATTTTCTTAGGAAAAACAGGGGACCTTCAGGCCCCAGCCCTGTGCAGTGTTTTTGAGAACAGCAGAACAACATTCGTGACATTTTCTTTGGACTGGTGCAAAATAACATGTATCCATCCATATACCAAACACTGAGGCAGATGTGATAACCCAGCTCCATCACAATCAACTAACTAGCCTTTTCCACCACAGGCCCCAAGCAAAAAGGAAATATTAAAATTAAACCCTAAACTATATCTATTCCTTACCATTCCATCCCCAAAAGAAGCCACCAACCCCAACCTATTCTGAACCCAATAGTTCACCATCAAAATTGCTCAGCAACCACTTATTTTAAGTAAAACAGCCAATCTTAAAACTGTCCCCCTCCCCCATGGGTAAATTTCCAATTAGCACTTAATATGCCTTCACAAGATGGTGACAGTAATATCATCCAAACAGCGGAGATGGGGCAGGGGCCAGCTTTGGAGCTCCTGATTTTTCAGGGGTGTCCCTCATGCTGGACTTTTGTCACTCTGCATGAGTAGCATGGCTCCCAGCACTTACTTCCTTCTAATTGTTATTGAACTATATAGGGTAAATGAAAATTATCAGGTTTTTCTGTCTTCCCACCATCAGCATCAATGATAGACACTTACAGTACTGCACGCTTACTTGATGGTGGGCACCTGGAGTAGGGTGTGGGCATGCGCAGCTGGGTGCGACTGTGCCAAGAGACTGGATATATAAGGCCAGCATCACAGGGCTGCAAAGAGCAGAAGTATGGCGGTGGAAGAAGCAGCAGCAGCAGCAGTAGCAACAGCAACAGTAGCAGTAGCAGTAGAGAGCACAGAGAGTGTGAAGATTTGCTGGGAGCTAGGAGGCCTGCCAGCCTCCTGGGCCACCCACACTCACCCACCCCCAGCATCCGTACCTGCCGTGTACCTGGTTGCCTCTGATGTAGAAAGATGAATAAAAGCCAGAAAAGGCCACCAAGGGTTCCAAGACTCCTCCTTTGCCCATCTCTCTAGATCATAGAGAAAGTGCCCCATGCCCTCCTGGCTCTACAAAGTACATCTATACATAGTTTCACATCTGCATATAGTTTACATCTGTATATGGTTTCATACGTCATGTAGTAAAAATGAGACCATTAACACACTATATTGTATTTCTCATGATGATGAAGCTAAAAATCGGCTTTTCTAAATGTCCAGTCTATTATTAGCCTCCTGGAGAATCATGACAAATTAAAATCCACCCTCCCTCTGATGGGAATTCTGAATGCCAGACAGGTCTATTATCACTGTATTCACTATACTCGAAGTGAAATATGACAGAGAAAATGATACTCGGTCACTTACCTTGGGTTCTATCTCTGTTTAAGTTTTCGCTGTGGTGATTTTGGTGTCTTTCTATTATTAACTTGGGTTTCAAAACCTACATAACAATATCTATGTAATTGCCTTTCCATGGGTGTGTTCCCAGATTATTTTTAAAAAGATTTATTTATCTATGCATACAAGAACTGGGGTACAGGCCAGAGGTACAGGGGGTGAGACAATTCACCAGAGACAGAGTGAGGAACAGTATAGGCAGATAGACTGAAATACACTGTTGAGGAGGGCAACGGAAGAGACAGGAGAAATCTGCTGTGCCATGTGGGTCAAAAGTCCACAGAGGTTTCACTTTGGGTGAAACTTAAGCCCAGAGAAATGAAGAGGTTCAGTTAAATGTGCATAATAAATGCTCAAGCCACCTGCAAGCAGGTGTTTTTGCCTTCTGCCCAAGACATCTACTTTGCAAACCACAGTGACGTAGAAGGACAGATTGAAGGACAGATTGAATTCATCTGGGAGCTGGAGCTTCAGAAGACTGTCTAGAGAAATTAGCAAGGTGGTTCCCATGGACTCAGGAGATTCTAAGGCATACAGAGGATCAGGAGAAGGAAAAAGCACTAAGCATGCCTTTTGGGGGAAGCCAGAGGCTGCAAGAGCTCTGAACAATGATCAAGGACAGTAAAGGGTGCTATGACTGAGATCCTTGCAGATTTGCAAACATCTGCTGACTAGAGCTTCCCAGCTCTTAGGATTGAAACATACATTCCTTCTATCCGGAATAAGATAAATAAAACAAAAGGTTGTTAGATTATAGTAGAGGCTAGTTACATGCAGGCGGGCTTGGTGCACATCTACATGACCTTGTACTTCTGGGCTGTGCTTTTTGTAGCAAATGACATAAGCTTGTTACTTGTTCTCCTGCTCAATAAAAGCTACAGAGAAATTGGGAGGTTTGCTTTTTGCCAAGGTGAGCAATAGCCCTCCATCTCCATACTGACATCTTGACTGCTGGTCTCACCCCTGCGCCACCGAACATACAGAGTTACAGCAACACATGCCGTCTACCCAGACAGAGATCCCAGTAATTAAAGAATCAGACAGGACTCCCTCCTCCACCATTTCATGGAACCACAGTACTCCGTGTCCTCCTTTCCTTGCTCCTTCCTCAAATACTACTGAACCTGTTTCTGGATTTGGGGGTTGTAGCGGCAGGATGGGAGCACAGGAGGCAGGTTCGGGATGGTTCTGGGCAGACAGGTCAGGGAAGGAGTCTCTTGGAGCCCTCGGTGGCTTTTCATACTTTATTTAGTAGAGGTGGCCAGGTACATGGCAGGCAGGGGTGCTGGGGGGCCGGGAGGCTGGCAGGCAGGCCTCCCAGCCCCCGGCGCATCTCACCCTCTCGGCTGCCTCTCTCTGCTGCTGCTGCTGTTGGTTCTCTCGGTCAGTCCTTGCAGTTCTGTCTGTTGGTTCTCACAGTCCTGGTGTCCTCATGACGCCACCCATTTAAGACCGTGTCCAACACAGGTGCGCCCACTTGTGCATGCCCACCCTGGAGTGCTCGCAGCACCTTAGGTGTCCATCATCAGTGGTGGGAGGGTGGAAATACCTGATCATTCTCTGACCCTACAGACATTTACGGGGTGGACAGTGTGGGAATGTTAGCCAGAGCAGGGAGGGCAACACCTAAAGAAAATTAAGCGACCATCTCTAACCAGGACCCAGGAAACACTTTCCCAGAGCTGATAAAACCAGGGGAGAGCCAAGAAACACCCAGAGGGGGGAAGTGGACTCCCACCCCAACCTGCTGTTGACCTGATAAAACTATACCCTCAGTGCACAGTAGAAAGGGGAGTGGCTTAGAATATGCTTCCAGGACCCATAAATCAACACCCCAGGAAGGGATGGAGTGAGCAGCCCCCTGTACCCTATTTAAGCCAGGAGTTTCCCCCTTTCCTTGTAGTTCTTTGAACTCTGCCCGTGAGGACCTCTAAATAAACTTTGCTTTGCGTAGATGTGGTTGAATTCTTTCATGGACATGGTCAAGAACTGAGAAATCCCCAAACCTAGAAACATCTAGGAACCCCTGTAGTGTAAAGGTTAATCAGGTATTTCCACCCTCCCACCACTGATGATGGACACCTGTGGTGCTGCGAGCATTCCAGGGTGGGCATGCGCAAGTGGGCGCACCTGTGTTGGACACAGGCTTAAATGGGTGGCGTCATGAGGACGCCAGGACTGTGAGAACCAACAGACAGAACTGCAAGGACTGACCGAGAGAACCAACAGCAGCAGCAGCAGAGAGCGGCAGCCGAGAGGGTGAGATGTGCTGGGGGCTGGGAGGCCTGCCTGCCAGCCTCCCGGCCCTCCAGCACCCCTGCCTGCCATGTACCTGGCCACCTCTACTAAATAAAGTATGAAAAGCCACCGTGGGCTCCAAGACTCTCCTTCCCTGACTGGTCTGCCCAGAACCATCCCGAACCCTGCTCCTGTGCTGCCCTTCTTGCCATTACAATGTCAAAACCACACATTTTGGTGTTGTTATCCGTCTATTTTGGTGAGCTGAGGTGCCAAGAACCCTTCAAGAGATGTGGCTCCAAATGTTGACGATTGTACAAAATGTATTTTGGTGACAACTCAGTATGCACAATTATAGCTGCTAACAGTTACAGGGTATTTTATGCCAGGTCCTGTTCTAGGTGCTTTGCATTCAATAACTCATGTTAATTTTCAGACCTCTGCTATCTTCCCATTTTATTGACAAAGACACTGAGATGCGGAGAGATGAAGTGGCTCTTATAACTGTTGGCAGGTGGGAAAGCTGGAATATGACTCCGAGTCATCTGACTAGAGTCCATGTTGTTGGTTACTATATTACAAAGCACTTTATCCGGGGTATGACTTTGAAACCACACCCTTGAACTGAGCAGATCCTTTGCTGGCTCACAGAGTAGTATACAACTTGAGACAAGCAAAAAGAGTAACATAACATCAAGTTACTGCCAAAGAAATATCTTATACCCTACTGTATTGGGGAGAAAAACTTCTCTCCTTCCTCTTCTAAATTCTTTTAGCTCACCTGATAATTAAATTGTCCTAAGACAGATTAACAGGAGAATTTAATTAAACAAATTTAAAAATTTTAATTTCACACATATAAATGGAATACATACCTATGTGCTCATACATAGATATGGGACCTGCAAAATCTCCCACTTGTCAGTTTAGATTAGGAAACACAAATTTGTGAAGAACTAATGAGACAAAAAAATGTTAGGTTTGACTACTAGTTAACAAGGAACTAAGCAGACTTTGTTTACACATTCTTCTCAGTCCTGAATTGCCTATCTTTGGAGATAAGGATGCCTCTCTCCCTCCTGGTACATGAAAGGTGCCTTTCACATGGGAGAGTCAGAAAGAAATTTCAGTGTCTTTTTGCACCAGCTGCTTCTCAAGCAACTTTAATTCAAAATAATCAATAGTCCACTTTGACATGAAACCCAACAACCGTATAAAGTTTGACCTCAAGATCTTAGAGCAGCCCCAGCTACCAGTTCCCTTCAAATAACTAAGTAGCACTGGTTTAAAAGCAAGAAAATTTAAAAATTAATAAAACAATAATTTTTTTTAAAAAACCAAGACAATAGCTTTATGTTCTTCAGTTACCACAGAGACACTGTTACATTGTTGTGGTTGTTGACCTGAAGTTCTGACTGACTAGTTCATTGTTTAGACTCTTTTAATCCTTTTAAAACTGTGCCAAAGTCAGACTTTTCATGGTCTACTCTTTATTTTTACTCCCAGGTCTCCATGTCTCAGGCACTAACATGGCCTGCAGACTGGTATATTTCCCATTCTCCCTTTGTCCCCAGAGTAACAACTAGTGGACACCACAAATGCACCAGGCCCAAAGTATAACTCTGGATTCCCTTTCATGAATTCCACTTTAACTTCCCCATCTTCATGGCTCTAGTTTTCACCCCTTTTCTCAAGCCAAAAACTAGAGGTAAGGCCTAATTATTCTGTTTATCTAACTGCCTACCTCCAACCCATTTGTAGATTCCATCAACTCAGTCTTCAAAATATATTCTGAATAGGATAATCTGTCTCCTCCTCCCCCACAGACTCCTGGCTTAAGTCATCATCATTTCTTAGCTGGACTTTTGAACCTACTTCAACTCTTGCCTCTATGACCAGCTGTCCATACAATAGCCAGGGCACGGATCATAAAACAATGAGATTAGATCACTAAAGTCCACCAGTGATTTCCCATTCAGTCAGGATAAAGCTTAGATCCCATTCACACCACCTTGACATAAATATCTCTTGACTACTTTTGCAATCTAAACTCTTCTTTACTCTCCTCCAGACAAAAAGGACTTCTGTTGCTCCTTCATGCTCACCTTAATCCTTCCTTCTCACCTCAATGCTTTGTCCTTGCTTGCCCACTGCCTATTTCTTGGCTATTTATTAAGTCTTACTCTGAGATTTAATCATTTACCCTCTGAAAAACTCCCAGCCCCACTCTAGACACCACTTTCTGGATTTTCCTTCATTCAATTTTCCTTCAAAGCACTTACCACTACTTGAAATGACAAGTGTGTTTTATGATTTATCTTCTTCAGAGGAGTATCCATGACAGCAGAGCTTTTGTTGTGTTGGCAAACAAAGAAAAGTGTTTGGTACATATTAGTTGTTCCATAAATATCAATTGAGAGATTAAGTTAAAAGTATGCTCCAAACTCAAGGAAGCTTAGACTGACTAGGAGGCCACAGGGTCCACTCACCACAGAGAGATGACAATGGACATTTCTCAGACACTTGTGGGAATAGACAAAGACCCCTCTGTGGTGGCAGCAGGAAGGGCAAGTTCTCGATGATTCTGGCAGACAGTCTAAAGAAATGAATCTTGGAGCCCTCGGTGGCTTTTTTGGCTTATATTATCATTATCTCAGAGGCGACCAGGTACATGGCAGGCATGGGGGCTGGGGGTCAGGAGGCTTGCAGGCCTCCTAACCCCCGGCACATCTTCACTTGTTCTCTGCTCTATGTTCTTCTGGCATCCTGTTCCCCTCTTCTGGAATCCTCATGCCATCCTTATACGCCCATGTCTACACCCAGATGCACCCACTTGCGCATGCCCACTTAGGCATGTGTGTAGCACTGCAGGTGTCCATCATTACACCAATGGCGGGAGGACAGAAAAGCCTGATAACTTTTCTCTGACCCTACACCCTTGCAGTTGGTTCTTTACTGTTCTAGCCTCTTTGAGAGTAGGTCAAATCATTGACTTTAGCAAATAAAATATGTTCATATGAAAATAAGAAAGCAAAAGTAGTGTGATAATAATAAAATAATAATAATAAAATAAAGTATGTCCATATGAGACAGACTTTATAATAAGAATGTAATAAACTATCCATTGTTTATCTGAAATTCTTTTTTTTTTTAAAAGATTTATTTTTATTTATGCATACAAGCACTGGGGTACAGGCCAGAGGTGTGGGGGGGTGAGAAGATTCACCACAGAGAGCAGGGAGCAGAACAGGCAGATCAACAGAAGTACACTGCTGAGGGGAGCAGTGGGCACAACAGGAGAGGTCTGCCTCACCATGTGGGTGTCCCCCTCTGGCCGGCAGCAGGGATCGAACTCGTGCTGCAGTGGCTGCAGTTTGCTTCATAGTGCGTTGCTTAACCCACTGCGCCACCAGGGGAGGCCCTGTTTATCTGAAATTCTAATTTAACTGGATAACCTGTATTTTATCGGGCCTGCACCCTCTTGCTGCAGACCAGTTCCGGAAATGAACCAGGGTCCCCACTGGATGAGACAGCGTCAAAGGATGAATATATAGGGAAAGGGAAGAGGGGATGAGAAAACACAGACACTCTTTCTAGAATGCCAACATCTTCCACTGAGAGTGTCAGCAGGTCTTTATTTTATACTTTACACACAAAAAGCTGGAAAGAAGGGAAACATCATTTGTAACATTTTCTTAGGAAAAACAAGGGACCTTCACTACAGCCAACCCCATGGGAAAACATGTTTTTGAGAACAGAAGAACAACATTCATTACATTTTCTTAGGACTGGTGAGAAACAACATGTTTATGGTGGCCAGGTGCAAAACAACATGTATCTCTCCATATACTAAACATTGAGGCAGATGTAGTAACCCAGCTCCATCACAATCAACTAGCCCTTTCCACCACAGGCCCCAAGCAAAAAGGAAATATTAAAATTAAACTTCAAACTATATCTATTCCTTACCATTCAATCCTCAAAAGGAGCCACTAACCCCAATCTATCCTGAACCCAGAATTTAGCCAGCAATGTTTAAAGACACCAAAGGAGTCCCTATATACACAACCATGACTCAGCTGTTACGATATTGGCTTTCTTGAATTTACTTTATAGCACTCTGCCAATCAATAGTTTGTCATCAAAATTGCCCAGCAACCAGTTATTTTGTTTGTTTAGTAAAACAGCCAATTTTACAACTGTCCCCCCTCCCCCCCGTGGGTAAATTTCCAATTAGCACTTAATATGCCTTTACAAGATGGTGACAGTAATAATCAGCCAAAACAGGGGAGATCTGGCAGGGGCCAGCTTTGGAGCTCCTGAATTCAGGGGTGTCCCTCATGCCAGACTTTTGTTACTCAGCATGGCCCCAGCACCCTCTTATCTTCTGACTGAGGAAAACATTGACTGAGGAAAACATCAAGTTCACCAGCAAACAGAAATTCATATGAACATTCACTCCCTTCCCTCTTCTAAACCATTATGTTCAACCATATATGTGTATGTTTAACCACAATACTTCCTTATTTAAATAACGTTATATAGTTAATATTTTGGTATATACATATCCATTTTCATGTAGTGCAAATAATCTCTTTCTCATTCTGTCTCACTATTGTTTGGTAAATTCATTCATGTAAGATCAACTTTGTGAATGAAGAGTTAAAAAAAAGTACTATACCTTTTGGTTAATGAATCTCCTCAAGAACCTTCCTTTTCTTTCTCCTCTGGGCATTTTCACTTTCTCTGGCCTTTAAATAATCTAATTCAGTCTTTGGTTTTATCCTGTGATAATACTGGGTGTTGCAAACTCCAGAGCCCAGATAGGTTATCTGCATGCTTGGGAAACATTTGTCTTCACAAAATACTTACCTACAACTTTCTCTGATAATTGTATTTTAATATTGCCCATAGATTATTTCCACCTTATTTCTCAGAGAACTTGGGTTCCAGCACTTCCAGCACCAAGGGCACACCACCCTTTGGTTGTATTCCTCTCTATCTCCAGTGACTCACATTCTTAGTTTGTGTGGGCATGCATGAGAATCCACTGTAAACTGTAATTTAGACTGCTCTGTTCCATATGGTTTTTAAAATACATTTTATAAATATGGTGATTTATAAATACGGGGCCTGTACCACACAGGCCTGAACACTTTTTGAATGTATCTGCACTTCATCCTTTAAAAAGAAATTCAGCCTTTCTCTAAAGCTAAACTTAAAGGAATGGTTTCAAGCCAGGGCTTTAACAAACAAATAAATAAACAAGTTAGAATCACCTGGGGATTAATCACCTGGGGTAGGAGGGAAACCTTCATTAATACAATTCCCAAGTGGCACTCCCACATTATTCTAATTCAGTTGGTCTGGGGCAGGGAAGATACTGTTTTATATTTTTAAATGTCTTCGAGGGAAACCACTGTCCTAGAAGATTATAAAAGCCATTCTCTATATGAATTCACTTTTTACCTTCTGCTAATGTCAGTTTCTGTTAAGAATTACAGGGATGCTGTACTTGAAGCTTGTTAAATTGAAGTTGCTGGACTGTAGCCACAGATATTTGATCGGGTGCGTGAGGGTGGGACTGAGAATTTGCCCCTAACTGGTTCCCTGGGAATTTGATGCTTCATTAAAGAGATGATGCCCAGTGCTTCTTCAACTGAACTCACCATGAAACTAGAGGGTGCAGAAGAAAGCTGTCTCTCAGAGACTAGCTTGTCTAATACCCTCCGGGTAGGGAACTAATCCCAGTTCTGTTTGAAACTCCGGCGCAGTCAGGTGATATTCCGACCTCAGGAATCCTGACTGCTAACCCTTGCTAACAAGGGCTCACCTCTGACCATTATGTGAATTTAGAAAATGTGTTGCTGCGCAGGCCTGCTAGCAAAGAAGCTACCAGCCCTCTTTGCAGTGTAGCATCCGTAGCAGTGCCCGGTTAGATAAACTGAATCAGAAGTGAGGCGGGATCCCTTCCACGCCACCCGAGGGTCACGGCCAGCGCGGGAAATTTACACCAGAAAGGAAAGAGGGGGCAACCAGCGCGCGCCCCAGGCTGGGCCTGAGCCAGCCATCAGCGGGACTGAGCCTAAAACCTCCTGGGAGAAGCGAGGCAGGAATGGCATCGTGAGAGCCATTATTTTAACTAAGAACTCCGTCCCCTTGGGAAAAAGCACCCTGATTCTTGAGCAACCAGCCCCGGGCGGTCCATCCGGCCCCCTTCCGGGAGCCTGGAAGCGAATCCGAGTTCACATTGCAGACGCTCCGGTGGGTTCCCTGCACCCCCACCCCGTTCTGCTTTTCCTCTCTGGGTGCGTCTTCGGCAGCTCTGGGAGACGTTTCACTTTTCAACCGAAGAATTCCCACAACCTAGAAAGAGAACAAAATGGAACAGCGCTGAGGAAGATACATAAATGAGTTCTGAAAGACCGTGCTGTCAGCGAGTCAGGATGGCCGAGCGGTCTAAGGCGCTGCGTTCAGGTCGCAGTCTCCCCTGGAGGCGTGGGTTCGAATCCCACTCCTGACAGAAACTGTTTTATTTGGAGACTACATGCCCCACCTATCTTTTCCCATATACCCACGGATAAATGATCAATTAAAAAAAAAATAGAAGCAGTCCGTGGTTAGAAGGCAATTTAAGATCTAGTAATTTTAATCTGCCTCATTTAGCTATCTGTCTCATGACTCATTTGATCACTGCTGTCCACAAAGCCTCTCATTTTTGGCAGATTCCTTTTTAATTCCCTTTTCCTCAATCTCATTTCCTATTTCCCACTGCCATAAGAAATTACTAGAAAGAACATCCTTTTATTTCCTTTTATACACTTTGTTAGAACATGTAATTTTTTTTCTTGAGTGCATGCATTTTTTAATTTACATAATAGCTCTATGGCATTTTTATTTTATCCATTTTGTACCATGATTTTGAGACTTATCTGTGCAGTTGTGTGAACCCCTAGACCAATGACTTTTAATTGTTGCATAAAGGATACCTCTCAGATTGTGTCCAATGTTGTGTATGGATTGGTATGTTTTAGAAAGATTTTCATCAACAAGACTAGAAAAAACAAATTGCCCCAGAGGCTACATATTCAGTTCATTTGTGCCCATTTTAAACCCCTACTTGGGCCCTGACAACACAAGGGATAGGAGGAAATAATAAATGGCTGCACCCACTGCTGTAATACTAGAAGCACTTAGAGGCTCTTGAAGAATCCTTCTGTTGGCCCCATGCTGTTCAGGCTACCTCCCCCACTCTGCCACTTGCTATCTGTATCACCTTCCAGTAAAGTAGTTTGTCTCCCTGTGACTTGGTGCCTTCCTTTTCAAAATGGAGGAAATAATTGAAACTTACCTCATAAGTATGCTGTGAAGACACATGAATCAGTATATGTAAAATGCTTGGCAAGTAAAAACACCTGATAAATGCCTGGCAAATAATACATGCCTATTAAGTGGTAATTTTTGTTATGTTTAAGCACCTGCTGTTGGCAAATAGCCAGGGTCTGTGCTGGACTCTGGAGATCCAGAGTGAACAAGATTGGTACAGTGTCTACCTTTAGGAGCAGACAGGTTGTAGCAAAGACAGTGGTGTTAGCCAAGATGAAACAGTACCTGGGTTCTCTTCTGGCTCTACCTCCCGTGGGAGAATCTAGCCACACAGTCAGAGCCCAGTTAATCCACAGCTTGTAAATTCAAGCTTTGGGTAACTCATGATTTTGCTTGTTTGTTTTTAAAGAAGACTTTTAGACTTTGGCGGTGAGATAATGAAACAGTGTAACATTCTATATCTTCAGTAGTCAGTACTGCTAACTCAGTGGTAAGGTCATGCAATCTGTGCAGAGCCACTTGTCCAGAAGCTTCCCTGTAGTGGTATAAAAGGAGCCTGATGGAGCTGGACTGTGCAGGTCCAGGCAGGTTTGGTAACAGGATGAAGCAGTGGTTTAGTCTGCACACTGATCCAGGCTACCTTGCCATTTGAAGGAGGTCTGTACTCTAGGCCTGGAAAAAAGAATTTCTTGAGTAGAAGAGAGAAGAATGCAGTGAAAAACAAGGTCCACCTTTCCACCTGCCTGATGTCTAAAGTGGGGACTTAAAAAGTGGGGCTTACGCTGCATAATGAGTGGAGAAAATCTCCCTAAAAGTCAAGTTGCTTCCTGAACTAACCTTTAAAGCACTGAGACATCTTTTGTTTTCACAGCTAGGCCAGGAGATCATCTTTCAACCTTGACCATGTACATAAAAGAATGTTCAACCTTGACCATGTACATAAAAGAATGTGCTATGACGGTTAAAAAAAAGTTCTGTACTAGGTGGCTGAGAGCTGGGCCTTGGGTGATGACAGTGCTGGAAACAGTTACAGGGAATTTCCATTTCTCTGGTCTTGTGTTTCTACGTAAAGGGGTCTAGGTAGGAGTCAAACTCTAGAAACTTCTTTCCCATTTCCCATTTTCTCTTCCTCCCTCCTGGAGATATCAGGAGGGAGCATTCTAGCTGTTCCTGAACTCCATCCTTCAGCCTGGATGCTACCAACTTCAAGACAGTGTTAGTAGGTTCTCCAGTCTGTGATATGCAGTCAGTTTTTCTGTCCTTCAAAAAAAACACAG
This sequence comes from Galemys pyrenaicus, assembly GCA_019455555.1. Lineage (NCBI taxonomy): Eukaryota > Metazoa > Chordata > Mammalia > Eulipotyphla > Talpidae > Galemys > Galemys pyrenaicus. The sequence continues at coordinate 1,293,558 of JAGFMF010012115.1, forward strand.
ACCACCCTTTTAAATAAGTTAATTATAGTCTGTGTTATATGGTTGGATTTTAATGACTGCTATGAACTGAGATGCTGCACCCTTCTCAACAGCAAATTTATCCATCATTCCAGATGGCGGTGACCTTTCTAAAAATACTGCCTGTAGAGAGTGAGAATACATCCCTTTGGGGTTTCCCAGGAAAGAATATAGAAAGACCAGAGATTGTGATGTTGCCTGTAGTTTAAATTGGGAGATTTTACCCTCTGCTTTCCCTGGTTTCTTTTATACATTTTGAAAAAAAATACTGCATGTGGAATAAAAATGTAAGAACATAAAGTAAAAAATACTCCTTCTGAAAGCAAATTTAACTTTCTTTTTTGTACACAATAAAAGAACCAATCCTCAGAACCATCTGAAACATTCGTGAAACTCCATGATGGAACTTCACCCCTAAGACCACCTATCCTCTTGGAAGGGAGCAGTGGGGAGGGGAAAAAAAAAAAAACAAAAAACCACAAAAGGCCCCGCTGGGATTCGAACCCAGGATCTCCTGTTTACTAGACAGGCGCTTTAACCAGCTAAGCCACGGAGCCAGCACACGAGCTGGTGTTCGAATCAACTAGGAAAAGGAATGATCTTTGCTTTTGCTCCATGCATTTTTTTTTTTTTAATCTTCTCATTACTGAGGGTCACAAATAGCATAGCTGTTTCTCTTGTCTCTGATAATGAACCTCAACTTCGCCCCCCAAAAAACTTACAAACAAAACAAAACCCCACTACCTTTGCGGAGAGTGGAGTGAGCGAAAGTTAGCGTCAGTGAGAACCCCAGAGGCGTCTTCCTGAAAATCCGCCCAGAAGGGCAGAAATTAAGCAACTCTTGCTCTAGTGGATACAGTGTGACCTGGGCGCTGGAAGAGACAGACAGGGCCGGAAGCAACTGGCTACATTTACATGAGAAAATTCCCCCCGGATCGTGTGACCAAAACACTTCCAGTCCGGAGAACTGGTCCCTGTCAAACCCGGCCCAACACTGGTCCAGCACATGCAGAGTTAATCTGTGTACAAGTCTCAATCATCTCCATTTATCTTGGCCAATTTCTCTGTTTACAGACTGAGGAACTCACAGCTGCAAGATAATGACTAAAGTGTTTCGCAGGAACCTACGAAGCCTAGCCCCTGACCATGGTTCCCTCCAGACATGCATCTCTTTCACAACTCCCTCCGCAAATCACATGCCTAATTTCCCCCTCTTTCTACACTTAAAATTCCCTATAAAAGAGCCTGTAGCCCCTCGAAGAGGCTGATGGATTTGACGATTACCTCCCACCTTCTGGCGGATACACCACCCCCATCACACACCCCAACCCCTCAGAAGGCAAGAGAACAAAGCCACTTGCAAGTCTGAAACAGCTCTGCAAAATCTGATGTCTGCAAGCAAAGCCCGCCTTTCACCCCCGAGAGATGTGACCAAGAAGCCAGATGAAAGAGATTTCACAATGGGCATACTTTGCATCCCTATAGTGCATCTTTGAAGAGGTTAAATCCTGCATTGCCTTATCAGCCAGAGTTCAGGACAACCTAAAACTAGAAGGCTCTCCTACTAAAGTTACATTCTTAAGGTTAATGACTCACTGTTCCTAAATTCAAACTTGCCGGTATAGGAACGGCTCCTACACAGTAAAATATTGGACTGCTTCATGGATCTGAATCCTCACTTTGACTTTCTAATAAGCTTTCTGTATAGGTAGCATTGAGACTTTTATCCACTTAATAGGTGTTTGATTTCTGCTAGACACCAAGTGCAGAAGCCTGCTATTGCCAGCAACACCTGCAGGAAGCAAGTTCTCTGTTGTTTGAGGACTGTTCATCAAAATTCCAGTTATACTTTACCCCAATTCTTTCCGTAAAATTGTATTCCACCTGCCTACTTCTGCTTAGAACACTAACTCCCAAAGTTAACATTATCATTTTAACATTCCAGAGTTGTACCTTAAAACAAGACTTCATAATTAACCTGGTTTTGGAAAGGGATAAAGGATCATCTTCTCCTCAGCAGCTCCATCTAGAGAGAAGCTTATGAGCTCATTTGCTCCTTCCTCCCTCTTTCTTTTCTTTCTTTACCGGTTTATCAAAAGATGTGATAAAGGTCACAAATGAACAGTCAGATGATGAGATACATAGATTGAGATCTGGAATGGTCCTTGTGGCAGGTGCTTCCATCCTGGTGGAGCTGGGGTGCATACCCTTTCCAGTGTGAACTTGGAAACTCTCTGACCCCTAAGATGGGGTTTTATGGAGATTTTCTCATATAAACACAATCAGTTATTAACTCCATTCATAGGCCCCTTCTGGAGGATGGGAAGAAGGGCTGGAAAAATTCTAGTCATGGCATGGTCTTTCTGGGGACCAGCCCTCTGCCACCAGGATCCAACCTAGCTGTCACTTTAAAAGATGTTGAAGGCCCTTGTAAGTTAGGAATATGCAAGGTTTTCAAGGGTTTTGTGTCAGGGACCAGATGAAAGGTCAATATTAGAAATATTTGCTCCTACTGCTCATATCACTTAGGAAATTATACAGGTTTCAGGAGCTCTGTGCCAGTAATCAGGTACAATTACATCAGAGACCAATGTATATTTCCTAGAATCTCACTGCCTTTAAAATGGAGGTTCATCCACTTAGAGGTCACAATATGGTCACAGACTACCAGGTGCTAGGCTAGACAATAGGGACAGTGATAAAAAGAAAACAGTTTCTGTCATTGTTGGAGCTGGCATTGTATTGGAAGAGAGGGGCAATATACAAAGATAATAATAAGAACCAAGGAAAAAGCTAACAAAAAATAATAAGGACAAAAATGCATAATAAATAAATGGACCCATTAATGAGGAAGGATTGGTACCATCAGCCATTGGGGAAATGCAAACCAAAGTCACAAGGAGGAACACACCTACCAGGATGGCCTCTGTCAAAGGACAGGCAATAACAAGAATTTGGAATCCTTGCCCACCACTGGTGAGAATGTAAATCAGTACAACCACTTTGGAAAACAGCCTGGTAGTTCTTCAAACATTTTAACACAGTTACCATAAAACCTCGCAAGTCCTTTTCTAGGTATATATAGGCCCTAAACAATGGGGATATATTCTGAGAAATGTGTCCATAGGTGAATGTGTCATCTAAATATAAATAGATTGTGATTACACAAGCCTATCATAGATGGATACCCAGCCACACACGGAGGTATTGTGGGATAGCCCACTGAGGCTACCATCATATGTATGATCCTCTGATACCCGAAACATTGTTGTGACTATATGCAACAGAAATGAAAATATATGCCCACCCAAGATCGTGCATATAAATGTCCATAGCAGCACTATTCACAGAAGCCAAAACAACCCACATGCCCATCAGATAACTAGTATTTCACTTAACATAATATTTCCAGTGTTCATCAATGCTGTAACATTCATTTCTTTTCCATGCTGAATAATATCCCGTTGAATATTGAATACCACATCTGAATAATAGTCCATTGAATATTGAATACCACATGTGTTTATCCATTCACCTATTGATGAGCACTTGGTTTTTCTCCACTTTTTGGCGATTACAAGCAACACTTCTGTGAACATTGGTGTACAGGTCTTTGTGTGAATTTGTTTTCAGTTCTCCAGAAATGGATCTGCTGGGTCATATGGCATCTCCATATGTTTGACTTTTTTGAGAACTTCCAAACTATTTTCCAAATCATGTATCACTTCATATTTATACTGGTAATGCGCAAAGTTTCCAATTTTGCCACTTTTATTGTCTTTTTAATTTTGTCTATTCCAGTGAGTTTGAAATAAAACAATCCTTTCAAAATTAAATAAGAATCCCTTCATTGTACAAAGCTCTGCCATGCTCCTGGGTACCTAAGGTCAGATGGTCCAGCGCCTCGTGGGACTTGGGACCCCTGCAGAACTTCCTGCCCAGACCACCCTACACCCCACCGAAGAGCAATACCACTATTAGAAGAGATTTCCACCTCCCATGGTAATTACACAATAATTTCTGATTTTACTTTGTTTCATATTCATTTATGATCTGTGTCTTCTATGAGGACAAGGATCTTTGCCTTGGTTACTGCTGCATTGTGGCATTTAACATATAGTAGAGGCTCAGTAAATATTTAACGGAGACAACTTACTTGCTCAAAGAATTTCTGTCTCCAGCTACAGGGCACAACAGGTAGAGTGTGAGGAGTTTAGAGGCAGGAATCTGCTGGACAGATGCCAGGCCGGTGGGGGAGATCTCTGCTGTGGTGGGTCACCAGCCAACATGAGGATCTTGGGCTTCCTCCAGCATCCACTGGGGAGCCATGGAAGAATTTAGAGCAGGGGAGAGACTTTAAGATCCCTCTAGCTACTATTTGGAGCATGGTGTAAAGGGTCAGCACTAGGGTAAGAAACCAGGAGGGGGCAGGTTGAGCCTCAGTAAGAACTGTTACACTGCAGGGAACAACATTCCTGAGAAGGGGAGAGGCCTGGGTCTAGTGAGACCTGGAGGAAAGCAAGTGTGGGGGTTGATGTGGAGGGTGGTTTGTATGCAGTAAGGTGGAAAAGGGGCAGCGGTATCATGGACAATGAGAGAAGTTTTTTTATCCTAAAATTTATTCAAAGGATCTGTTTTGATGACATGTCAAATTGAGTCATAACTAGAATTTCGTCATGGGAACTTTCTGTATTTGTAAGTGTTCCTAACTTCTTTTGTTTTCTGTAAAATAAAACTGTCCTTGGGAATATAATTCGAACAAAGGATTTTTGTGAAACTCGGAAGAATTTACAAATTATTACTGTAACAGCAAAAGTAACTTCCTGAATAAAACCAGAATTTATGATTGGCTCTCTTGCTTGCAATCTGTTGTCATGGTAACAATGCTGAAAATCAACATTTCAGTCTTTCTAAATTGTATCAATATCTAAAGGATTTCTCTGTCACAGGTAAGACAGCCACTGGCATTTATTTACCTCCTATGACAGACATGATGAGGTGGAAGATAAAAGTCTATGACTTTGCTAGATTTTTTATTTTCATAAAAAGATTAAAAGCCTAAGCACTTGTATTGTTCAACTGAAATTACATGAAATAAGCATCTGTTCCTTTAATATTATAAGATTAACCGTCGTGTTATTAATGTGTTTGGAACCAATATAATCTTTAAACAGCATAGTCACACCTAATACAACTTTGACCAACCTATGGCAGACTTCCCAGTGCCTAAAGCACTGCCTTCTTAGTGGTAGCTTTTAAAAATATTTTTGTTAAATAATAATATTCTGACTCCCAAAAAGTAATATCCATAGGGCTTAGTGATTGACTCGATATATAAATTAAGGAGAAGGAGAAAACTGAGACATGTCTTAGGAGATTTGTCTCAGGTGGCAGTAGAAACCTGGAATAATCATTTCCAGAAATCTGGGTGTGAACCCTATTTTCTACTCAATTCCCTGGTTGTTGCCTTGGCAACACCACACTGACAAACAGGAGTCGTGGAGTGGGCTGCACAATGAGCAAGAGCCTGGCCTTTTTATTGCTAGAATAATCATAGAATAATTACATGCGATAGCAGGATGAAGAGAAAAACGTTGGCTGAAACTGAAAATGTGCTTATGTCATCTAGGGCTTCAGGGGTGGTGAATCTGCTCCCCAGGTATTTCTTATCTGCTTGAGGACCAGGTGTTGTGATCAGAACCATTCCTCAGACCCCTGGCCATGGTTCCAATCTTATCAACAAGGCATTCCACTGATCAGACTCTGGGGTGCACAGCCACACTTCAATCAACATGCCCTCCCCCCACCTCTGGTCATATTTCTTGATGTGTACCCATTATATGAGGGTGATCAAGTGTCCTGATCTTAACTTGTTTTTTTTTCCACTTTTTTAAAATTTATATATATTTGACATCAATTATAATCCCCATGTATTCCCCATCACCATATCACCAGTGCACCATTACCTCAGTCCCCTGTGCTCCTGTCTGCCCTCAACCC
>JAGFMF010012115.1:1299765-1356409 GCA_019455555.1 Galemys pyrenaicus
ATTGCTGGATCATATGGAAGTTCCATTCTTAGTAGATTGAGGAACCGCCATACTGCTTTCCATAACAGTTGGACCAGCTTGCATTCCCACCAGCAGTGTTATCTTGCTTAATTTGAAAGGAGCCTTGCAGGATCTGGTACATTACATCCTTTTAGGTTATATAACTGACCAGACTGTTCTGACCTTGTTCTGGAGGGCAGACTGCACTTAACCAAAATGGTAGCCAAGCAGGCTGCTTTAAGTCTAGCAGACACACACCTGGTGACCAGGAAGGCCCTGGTAAGGTCCCACGTCACCTCTGTTCCACACCTCTGAGATTGGAAGAAGTACATGGGATTGTGTCACAGACAGCTGACGATAATAGAAAGAAACATGATAGACAGGTTTTCCAGATGCTGGGAAAGAAACTGAGGGAGCAGTGCACTGAGACAAAAGTGTCCACCACTGTGATGGTTAGTTTGATGGGTCCAGTTGGCTAGGCTGTAGCCACCAATTAGTCAGTTAAACATGAATCTAGATGTTGCTATGTGTGGAGATAATTTGCACATGTGGTTAACATCTATAACTAGATGACTATAAGTCAGGGAGATGACTCAGTTAAGTGGATGGGCCTTAAACAATCAATTAAAAGCAAAATGTTTACAGCAAAAAGTTAAGAGCAAAATACAGGATTTGCTGAAGAAATTCGGTCTCAAAATTGCAGCATCAACTTCTGCCTGAGATTTTCTAGACTGCAAGTTGCCTGAAAGATAGTCTTCGCAATGATGTAAACCAATCCCAGCTCTTCTATGTGTGTGTGTATACAAGCATATATGTATATACATACATATTCCTATGTAAGTGTATATATAAATATATTTTATATGCACATATATGTATATTCTCCTACTCTTTCTGGTTCTTCTTTCCTGGGCTCGATTGCTGTTTCTCTGACTGATAATAGTCATTGAAGAAAACACTGAAAGCTAAAAAATCAGAAGACTCAGTAGAAAATCCATAAACAAAGAGAGAATACACTTCAGCTCATGTCAGGCTGTAAACAGGGCAGAGAAATTTGAAGCTGCCAAGAGAAGGGTTTAAAGCCTGCAACACAGAGGGAGTTCTGTACTGCTGTGGAAACAATAAATTCCCCTGAACTGATATGGTCATTTGAGTCTCAAGAACAAAGCAAGCACTTCCATTAACCACAAAATTGATTAACAGCAATGTACATGCAAAATCCTCATCAACGGAGCCACTGGACTGGACGTGGGGCCCAGGCAGGAACCACACCACCCCCATTATTAGAGGCTTTGTATAGGTGGCCTTAGTCCTGGTGATCATTCTGTGAGACCACTGATGTCAGATGTCCTGGGGGAATATATCATGTGTCTTGTTCTACTAAAATTAATAGGGTTGTGCATGGTTTACAGGTACATGGTTCACCCTATAAAGCCCTCCATTGTCCTACACAGTGACTAATATGAAGAAAACAATGAGGAAATTGGCTCTCTTCCCAGAGTAGGGCAAATATTGGTGTCTGGCCCATCTGGTGCCCAGATAAGATCGGATCACTTTTTATTTTGCTACAGAGGTCTTTGTAGATAAACACTGAAGAGCGCAAATGTGGATAGAGCTTCCAGCTAACTGCACGGAAGCTCATTTTAGAACTGCAGGAATGGAAGCTGTGACTTCCAGGGACACCCTAGGATCTGGCCATGCTGGGTTTGTAATAAGGATAAGATAGAACCAAGAGATTCCCCAGTTTGCTTCATTTCTGAAAATTCAGACACAATTGTCTGTTTCCAAACTCCTCTGTAGAATCTCCTTTTGTTTTTAATGGGGAAAGGGAGGTCTGTGACATTGGATGGGATTTGTTACTGAAACTCTGCATTTCCTTCCACTCTGAGTGTCAGCAACAGAACAGAATTGTATTTCAGTCCTTTTGAGTTTATCACTATTGAAAATCAAATACTTTCATCTCAAATTAAAGTCACTGCAATTTTCCTAAAATACCATTTATGTTTATTATGTTTATGCCTTGAAATTGCAGTATCTATTAGTCCTCTTGCTGGATATTGTCATTTAGTGCATTAATAAATGAGCATAAATATTATGTCATACGTTTTGATAACATATTTCAATACAGTTGATTTCTTTTGCTATCTTATATGCTTTTTCCTTTATATTTAAAAAAAATGATTTTGTGATAGAGCCCATAATCACCAAAGTGCCTTAGGGATACATAGTATAAAACTAGGGAGGAATTTGAAACTAGGTTTATCTTAATGTTTATGTAGAAACAGCAGAAAAATGTATATTTTTCTCAAGGGTTGTTGTAACCTTATGAACTAAAAACAAATATTCTTTAATCTCTATGTGTATATTCTCTATGTCAGCCAGTTTTACTCCATCTCTTTCTTAGCCTTCAATTTAAAATGCTCACCAGACATGGAGATAATGATCCCTTCTCAGAATACAGAGGCTAAAACACATCATCAGGAGACAATAGCTTTCTGAGAAAGCAAACAAGTGAGCACTCATACTTGTGAGCGCTGAAGATACTCCTTTTAAAGGCGTAAAATTCTGTACGTCCTCACTAGGAACAGCATACAATAAGAGTGCTTAGCACAAAGTCCTGCTTATAATATTTTAAATAAAGAAAGAATTAAAGACTCAAGAGGAGACAAGAGAGATTGTGCTACCTTACAATGCCTTTCACTTTCCTACACAGTGGCTATTTGCCACGATCCTTGCAGGAGCCAATAAAGCCAAAAGTAATCTCCCGAAACCTATCCCTGGCCGCTCAAGTACTGGCCTCTATATTTCTGGGTCTTCCCATGGCCGCTTTCACCCCCAGGCCGTTGCCCTGGAGATTGACCCTCATGGCTTTTTCCCTGATACACACATTTTTCTCCCCATCACCTTCCCTGTTGGACTATTCTCTTTCCTAGGTTTCTGTGTGTTTGTTTCCTCCAAGTGCTTATCACTTTTATTTTATTTATTTTATTTTATTTATTTAGTGCTTTTTATTGCCTCCTCCATAGTCACGTAATCTTCTTGCGAATAGAGAATCACCTGTTTTCTCTACGGTAGTATTTACAGCGCCTGGAACCGTACAGCTGGGCGAATGACTAAATTCATGAATGCAGCCGTGATCTGAGCGCATGGAGGGTGCCCGGCTAACCTCCCACTGCCATTTTTCAGCGGGCAGAGACAGACTGAGAAATGAGCAGATACCTAGTGTCCGCTAGGGTGTCTACACCCGCTCAGTCTAGGCTGACCAGAAATCATGGCTTTGGGGTTCAAGCCCACGCAACAGAGAGGACCCAGCCGCCGCCTGCTTTGTGATGAAGATATGACTGCCACCTAACCTTCCACGTGCGGGGCCAGTGGCGCAATGGATAACGCGTCTGACTACGGATCAGAAGATTCCAGGTTCGACTCCTGGCTGGCTCGGTGTGCGCGCGCTCTCATTTTGAACCTTTTCTCAGAACCATTGTGCAGCCTGGTGGGATTCGAAAATTCGTACGCGATATCCAGTAGTTTTAGGAGCATGAAGGCGCGCCTTTGACCACAACGAGGGTCATCATCACATCTTTGCAGCGCAAATTCTTTGATCCAGGCGGTCGCGCTCCCCAGGGCACATCCGGAGATGTGCGCGGTCCTGGTCTCACCCAGATGGGTTTGAAGCAAAGGGGAAGAAATAAGAAATGTGGTTATTTGGACTGGGGATAATAATAGAGGGCCCTCCATATGGATTAAACTTTTTTGGCCTCCATTCAGTCATTTCCAGAGTAAAGGATTAATGATTCGGCCTTACACCTGCAGAGTGCAGGGCCTTGCCTGGCACTGTTGGCGGAGGGGCGGGGGTGGGTGGTATAGAGACGCATGCGCACTGCATACACCACCGCAGGGAGTGCGCTGACCTGGGGAGTGGTTATTAGTGTGAACTAGCAAATCAGGCGACTCCCTTACACGGTGTTTCCGTAGTGTAGTGGTTATCACGTTCGCCTCACACGCGAAAGGTCCCCGGTTCGAAACCGGGCGGAAACAAGCGTTCCTTTTTTTTCCCCCTGCATTTTAATTCCTTGAACAATAATCCGCATATATAGCCTTAATTTCCACGCGTTCATAAAGACTTTCCTTTTTTGCTCGCCCGGGGCCGTGCTGCTGGGGCGGCACTGCTCAGGGGGGGGTCCCGGGCGGCCTCGGAGGAGGACCCACGTATCGCGAGGGGAGAGCTGGCCCATCTCCGGCTCCGACGCGAGGCGGCCGGGCGCCCGCAGCCCCGGAAGCGCATCCTCGCCTCGCCGGGCCTTCCTGTTCCTTGCAGCGCTCGGCGCCGCGACTCCTGGCCATCCCGCGGTCAGCGCCGGCCCTGCGGGAGGGAGCGCAGGGCACCCGCGCCGGAGGGAGGACAGCGGCGACGCTCGGGTGAGTGAGGCCGAGGCCTCAGTCTGCGTCTCTGGAAAATGGGGCGACTCCCGCCGCCCCGCAGAGACGCGGGTCCCCGCAGCCGTCCGGCCCTGGTGGTCGGTGAGGAGCGTGAGCCCCGACGGCAGCGCCGTCCGGTCCCCAGAATAACTGCGTTTTCTCAGGGAGCAGAGTGCGTATCTCTGGGAAAGACAACCTCGGGAGGTGGGGTGACCGCTGGCCCTCCTGGGCTGAGAAGCCCCCTCCGCGGCTCCAGGGCAGCAAAAAGGCGGGGCGAGGAGAGGATTTGAAAGGATTAAACCCACAGGGTTAATTTAACTCCCCGAAGAGGCCGCGGGACGGATCGGGCGGCCTGGCCGGGGCTATCTCCCTTCCCACCACCCCTTTCCCTCCCTCCTCTGTTTACAAGGAGTCACCTTCAGGAAAGCCCACTGAAGGGACCCCGAAAATCTGAGTCTTCCTCCACTTTAACCTTGTGTTCTCCCCGTCAAAAAGAAAAGAAAAAAAAAATCTAAAAGTTAAGAGGTGGACGAACTGGGTGGCCTTGAAGCTTGAGAAGCCACCACAGGACTTGTGCCCTGGGGTTCGGCCTCTGCCCTCCATCCCATACGAGGTCTGCTATGTTTCAATCAAAGGCTTTTTGGGGGGTGGAGGGAGTCTTTTATTCCACTTCACAGCCTAAGATGTCTCCTCGAGATTTTCTTCTTAGATATAGTATGATTGCTCTTACTGTTGTTTTTTCTAAGGGTTGTCAAGCCCAGTCTCTAGGGCACTTTGCTCCAGAAGAACTTAAATGACAGATACAAATGTTGTGTTTGACTGTAAAACGTGAGGAGAAAGAACAATGCTTACCTAAAGAGCTCTTTTCTTTTACCTGTTTTCAAAAAGTCTGTGCAGACATACCCTTTCCTGGCCATGTTACTCCTTCATCTTCATCCCTTCTCTGAAAGACCTATGGTTCCTTTGTAAGCAGAATAATAGCTTGGGCACGTGCTCAGTAGCAATTTGTCTTAAAAATTGCTTTTAAATAAAATCAGAGGACAAGAGGGGAGAGCAAAGGATAGAAGGGGTCCAAAGGCCTATGGTGGATGTTAGTAACTAGAACGTTACTAGGATGTTAGTACTGTGGTGGTGGGCCAAAATGAGGTAAGGTACATTAGAAGAAGTGCGAACCTGTACTCCTAAAACAAAGTGTTATAAACCAAAGTTACCTATGTTTTAAAAAAGAAAAAAGAAAGATCCCCGTTTTCTAAATAAATAATAAAATCCCTTCTCCACCACTCAAATGCCAGCAAATAATGGGGTATAGTGACCTGGAGCAAGGCAAGGGCCTGAGGGCCTGGGGAGACTTGAGAGTTTCCTTTTCTACTTTCTCTGATGCCAATGAGCAGGAAGACTTAAGCTGGGACAGGGGGCATTCCGCCAGCCAAAGGTGCGCAGATGGCTAACTCAGGAACTTGCCATAGCCCTACCCTTCTAGACACTCTGCCCTTTCTCACCTTCCCCCTAATGCTCTTCCCTCCTCCAGTCTCCCTCTCTTCACCCCAAATGGAAGCACTACTTTCCTGAGTGATATTTCCTTAGGAAGGTAGAAAAGGGTAGTCCCTGGAGACAGACACCATGTGACCTTTTGTTTTGTTTTTTTATTGTATTCTTTATTCTCCTTCCTAAGCTTGGTTGTTAGTAACCAAGGATTCCCCTTCTACCTGCAGGCATTATTTTGCCATAAGTAAGAGGCTGAGTTAGAGGTCCCACCCATAATGACTTCATCTTATCTTAATAACCTCTTTAAAGGACCCATCTTTGGCATTCACCGTTTCAGGTGCTGGGGGTTAGGACTTCGACCTGTGAATCTGGTTGGAAAGAGACAAAATTCAGCCCATAACACTTACATCTAAGGACAGTGATGGATGTATTAATGTCCATTATCGTTGACAGTTTCGAGAATTACTGGAGGTGAACCTCAAAAAATTTTCACACACCAGCCTCTTCTCATCTATTCATCATTTGTATATTTCTGCAGAGAGAATATATTACTTCCTTTTAATTTCACTCTTAACCTTTCTTTAAAAAAAAAAATCTCTTTCTGCCAGTTAATTTAAACTTCACATTTTTTTTAAATTAAAAAAACAAACAAAAAACCCCACCAAACCACAAGTCTTCATAGTTAACAAGAGGATTTTGAGGAGAGCATATAGCAGATATTTCCTCTCCCTTGGAGCTGCTGAAAAAGGGATACCTTTCTACATTTTGAAATAAGCAGTCCAGTTAAATGAGAATTAAATGGAGAGCTTTTACAAGAATTTCAGTCCAAGTTTTTTTGCAATATGAAGAGTGATCCAGAGGTTCCACTAACTTGTTTTGGTCTCTATTAATGTAATTTTGTCTTTAGGAGTGTTATTTTAATGACGAATTATTAGATTCCTAAAACTTCAAATATTGCCATGTCTTGAGAAAATAACCTCAGTATTATATATGTCTGGGTAATTTCTTGTGTTGGAGATATCATCTAAAGTCCTATCTCTGTATTCCCAAAACTTATAGAATTACTTAAAATATTTATCTACCAGTTAATAATTTTTCTTTGTTATTACATGCACAATGAAATATTTATAATACCTGACTTGTATATTTTATTACCTAACAATTATTTCTTTAATTCTCAAAATGTTGGTTTTTTTAATATAAGTTGGTTATTTTTTTAGAGCAGTTTTTGGCTTACAGAAAAACTGAGTAGAAGCATAGAGGGTTCCCATATGCTTACTTTCCTCTGCCTTAGTTTCTCCTACTACCAGTTTTCCTTGGTGTGGTGCATTTGTTACAATGGATAAGCCAGTATTTATACATTTTTATTAACTAAGGACCAGCGTGTTTACTCTTTGTATGCAGTTCTTCTGTAGGTTTTACCAATGCTGATGCCATATGCCCACCTCACTATAGCAGAGTAGGTTCATTGCCCTAAAACCTCCCCTGTACTCCATCTCAAATAATGTCTAAGTTAACCCGCTGTGTGAGAATTCCCCTCCTCAACTCTTCTTAGCCCAATGAAAGTGAAATGAATGAAAAATGCCTATGGGAATAAATATAAAAAACCTTATATTTTCTTTTATTTGTGTCTCTGTCTCCTCCATTTGTAAGGTCTTTGGAGAATCAGCTAGCTGAACTCCTGATAAGCTTCCTGAAGGTGAGTTTCAAGGAAGTCATCTGTATGTCCAGAGAAAGCTTCCAGACAGTGGCTCGTTTTTCTTGTATTTATCTTAACTGCCACTGACTGTATTTTGGCCTCTGACATATTGCCATCATGGTCCCCTGCTTGGTGTGGACTCAAGCTATCTAAGGTGAAGAAGACTGAGAACAGGAAACAAGACTGTGAGCATTCCCACACCAGGAACTGGGCTAAAAACAGTTTTGGAATGAGACGGCGAGTGAACCATATGGAATGTCTATTCTCTAGGAAAGTGAGGTCTAAAACAACAGCCCTTTGGTTTCCTCTCTTATTCCCTAGTAACAAAAATGCTTCTGGGAATATACGCAGAGGACTGAGGGTGAGTTTTTCACTTGTTCAAGTTTGCATATTCCTGAGAGGGAAAGGGAAAATTATTGATGATTTCCTAGGGCAAAAAGCATAAACCAAGTTCCCCTGATATTAAACCAAATGATTTTTATGCCATAAAATATCTCTCAACACTGGCTCCTTTCTTATAAGAACAGCTGTCTTTCTCCTGCCTGTTTCTTTCTGGACACACGATTACCATACCCACCTTTGACCTAAGGGATCTCTGACGACATCGTCCTCAATTCTTTTCTTTAGAATTCTTTGTCTTTATTATTTTTTGTCTTTATTATTTTCAAATTTGAATAAAAAAATCCTTTTCTCTAAGAATTGTTCAAACATTTGGAAGAGGAAACTGAAAGTCAAATGAAGCATGAATGTAATTCTAGGGAAGGATGTCTTCTGGGGAGCAGGTGGGTTTAGCTGGACCAGCAGAACTGCAATATGTTTTGGTGGCAAGAGAGACTTTTTGGCTCCTCATTAATTTAGACTATGTAGAGACAAGGGGAGAGCATTAAGAGAAGAAAATACTACAGTTAATTTCACATTGGCTTTCCAGTGAATTGCTGTTCAATTTGAGAAAGGAGCTGTATCTCCTGTCCAGTTTGAATCCCAGCTTCTAATGTGCCTTCTCCAAGGGAAGTAGTGGCCAACCAGGCACACTAACACTTTTGTTCTTCTCTCTTCTTTATATTAAGTCTCATTTCTCCCTCTGTTCCACCAGCAGGACAAGAGGAAGGAAAAAGTGCATAGTTCCCAGCAGATTCATTTATAATGAAGAAATGGGGAGAAAAATAGAAATCAAAAATAATTTGATGTTTTAGCACCATTTGCAGGTGGTTGCTTTTGTTAGCCAAGAAACATAATAATCTAATCTAAGTTTTATTTATGACCATGTTTACCTACTGCATCTAGAAGGTGAGGTCTGGGAGAGGAGGAAAAACCACAGCCAAAACTGGGGCAATTTAGATCATTTTTCCCTAAAATATGAAATTGTATAGGACATAGGATTACAAAATACCCCAGGAAACCTTTCCAAGGGTGGGGCAGAGAGTGTGAATAACTAGTCTTTGCTAAAAGCTTTTAAAAAGTCACACAGTGCTTTAGAATGCTGGCCATGGGCCCAGGTCAGATTATCTAGACTTAAATCATTTTCTATTCTGAATCTGTGCTCTGAGCTACCTACCTTTCAAAAGTAGTTTTTATTAATTCTTGAGCAAATGTATAAAATTTTAGTGTGTAAAACACAGAGAATAGCATACACCAGCCTTGCTTCTCCTCAGTTCAAGGAAGAGCTCACCACTCTGGCCTCTTACCTCTGGACTAAACCCGAATCCCACCTCTGTCCATTGGTCAACCCCCTCAGAGGGGGACCTCTGTCCTGATTTTTATGTTAATCCTTTGCTTTAAAAAAAAAGTCTTACCACATATTTGTACCCTAAACATGTCATCTAGCTTTACACATATAAATGGATCTAGACTATACATATTTTACACAACAGTGTATTCTTGAGATTCGGCCATGTTGTGTTTTGGGTTTTTTTTTGCATGTAGCTATAATCTGTTCATTTCTGCTGGTGAATAGTATCCCGCTGCATATTTCCATAAAGCATATATTCTACTGGTAAAGGACACTAGGTAGTTCCCAATTTTTTTCAAATTCCAGAGTTGCTATAGACATTCTTGTAGGGGTGTCCTGTCACACATCCAGGAAATCTAGATAAGCACCTAAAATTGCTTTAGATAATGCCACATTGTTTTCCAAAGTGAATACACTTCTGTACACACTTAGTCGGTGTAGAAATGTTTTAGTTATTCTGCATCTGCCAAATTCTGATACTAATTTCGCTTTTACCAATTTGATAGTTATGAAATCTTATATTCTGTGGTTTTAATGTACATTTCACATACTGATAATGGGGTTGAGCATATTTTTATGTGCTTATTCACCATGCTATTTCTAAGAAGTACTTATAAACAGCTTTGCACATTGTTTTAAATTTTTCAATGTGTAGGAATTCTTTACGTATTCTGGAATCTAATCATTTGTCAGTTAATGTTATTATGAATATCTTTGCCCAGCTTATAACTTTTCTTTTTCCCTGTTTATGCTATCTATTTGCTATATCCAGCAATCCAAAATTATTGATTTTAATGTAGTCAGACTGAAATTTCAATGTAGTCAAATCTGTCAGTCTTTTCCCTTGACAGATGACACACTTTTTGTGTCTTATTAAGGAAACCTTTCTAGGAGCAGTGTGAGGAAGACAGAAGCCCCCTCTGGACTAGCACAACCCCTGCCAGGCACTGCTGCCACCATGCCTAAGAGGAAGGCCAAAGGAGACGCCAAAGGCGACAAAGCCAAGGTGAAGGATGAGCCTCAAAGGAGATCAGCAAGGTTGTCAGCTAAGCCTGCCCCTCCCAAACCAGAGCCCAGGCCTAAGAAGGCCCCTGCAAAGAAGGGGGAGAAAGCGCCCAAAGGGAGAAAGGGGAAAACAGAGAGTGGCAAGGATGTGAACAACCCTGCAAAAAACAGAGATGCCTCCACAGCCCAGTCACAGAAAGCAGAAGGCGCAGGAGATGCCAAGTAAAGTGTGCTTTTTGGATAGCTCCGTACTTCTAGTGACTCTGCGGTTTGAAATACTATTTTTTTTTAAATCG
Source organism: Galemys pyrenaicus (assembly GCA_019455555.1). Lineage (NCBI taxonomy): Eukaryota > Metazoa > Chordata > Mammalia > Eulipotyphla > Talpidae > Galemys > Galemys pyrenaicus. The sequence continues at coordinate 1,310,396 of JAGFMF010012115.1, forward strand.
AGTTTTATAAAAATGTAGAATTTTTTTTTTTAAGTTATATTGTCAGCACACAGGACACTTTGTTGTTGTCTTTTGTGGAAGGGGCAAATACCACTAATAGAATGTCTCAGAAGCTGAATTGAAATGGTGGGGGGGGGAACAGGATTTTATATGGTTGTTGTTGGTTATTCTTAGTTCCCAGGACAGATTCTCTGACAGTCACATATGTCAGCCCCTTTGGCTCAGAAGCCTTATAGTGTAGGGAAGCAAACTTCTTGTCTTCTCCTTTCCCAATGCCATCAACGACTTCCTGAAACCAAGGGCCATTATGTGGCGTTGACTCCTCAGACTTTCCAGTGGTGACTTTAAGATAGTGTTGCTCAAAAGAGCAAAGATTGCTGTTTGTAGTTTGTGAATCATCCCACTAAGATACTGCAGTTTTTGGTTCATTTCCTCCGCATCAGAGTTGACCTATGAGCAGCTCTTAACATTCATGCAAAATGTCTACCCCTGCTGAAAACTTTTCCTGTTCACAACAGCTGGAGCAGAAGACTCTTGACTTTGGGGGAGGGGAGTTTGGAAGTTGTAAAATGTTAAGGATTGTCACTGAAAAGTATCTTCTAAAACTGGATGCAAGTTGGCTTGGTGGTGAGAGAGATCATTTCCTATCCAAAGTCCTAAAGATATCCTTTATTGCCTTGTAAAAATTCTATAGTTTTGCTTTTCATGTTTGTCTTTTGTCTTCCCTGAACTGATTTTTGTGAAAAGTGTGATATAGGTTCAGTAGTTTTTTCATATTGGTAAGTGATTGTCCCAGCACCATTTTCTGAGCTTTCCTTCCCCACTGATTTGTAACACTATCTCTTTCATAAACCAAGTTTGTGTATGTGTGTCTATTTTGACATTGGTTAATCTATTTTACTTGTGGCATTAACTATAAAAATCCTGAGTGCTACAACTTTAGAAAAAGGTCTTGATATCTCAGGATAAATATAGCCTCCACTTCCAATATCACCAAATTTTTCTTCCTGGGGAGCATCTGGGCTGCTCTTAGTCATTTGCTCTTCCATACAGCTTCTAGAATTACATTGTCAAATTCTAAATTAAACAAAAAACAAGTTGTAATTTCTATTGGATTTATATTGAACTTCTAGATTAATTACAATATTAAAGCCTCCAATCTATGAACATGGTATAGCTTGCCATTTATTTAGGCTTTTTAAATGTCTTTCAATAAAGTTTTATAATTTTCTCCATAAATGCTGCCTTTTGTTAATATTTATTTGGGACTTCACACTTTTTTTAAGATTTATTTATTTATGCATACAAGAACTGGGAGACAGGCCAGAGGTGTGGGGGCATGAGAGGATTCACCAGAAACAGAGTGGGGAACAGAACAGGCAGATCTACTGAAATACACTGCTGAGGGGAGCAGTGGGCAAGGCAGGAGAGGTCTGCTGTGCCATGTGGGTCACCTCCCTGGCCCCTGGTCAGCAGCAAGGATCAAACTAGTGCTGCAGTGGCTGCAATCTGTGTCATAGTGTGTTGCTTAACCCATTGTGCCCGGGACTTAACAGTTTTTGATGTTACTTTATAGTATATTTTTAGTTATTATATATATTTTTTTAAGTTAAGGTTGATTTCTGTTTCTAAGAACCCCACTAAACTCATTAATTCCTATATCTCTGTTCTCTGGGACTTTGTACATTCACAACCAAATATCCTGTGTATACAAACAAGCTTTTTCCTTCACTCTTCTTATACTTGTTTTCTTTTTTATAATGCTAAGTCTGCCCAAGTTCTGGAATACAGCAGTGAACAAAAGCCTCTACTTTCACCAAGCTTGTACTCTATAAGCTTATAATGTGGCAAGATACCCTAAGTGAACAAGTGGGTGCTATTTAAATAGGGTATAGGGAAGACCTCTTTGTTGAGAAGACATTTGAGCAGAGCATCTAATGACTTAAAGGAACAAGAGATGTGAATATAAGGGGAAAGCATTCCTGCAGAGGCAACAACAAATGCAAAGAGGTAGGGTGGAAATATGTCATGCTGAGGAAGAAGGAAGCTGAACTGGAGTGAGGGTGGGTGAGATAGCCAAAGGCCAGAAAAAGGTTATAGTTTCTCTCTCTATTATCTGCATGGGGAAATAAATTTTTCATGTTTGCTCTAGTGGCACATGTACTGAAATTGGAATGATACAGAGAAAATTGGCATGGACCCTGCACAAGGATGATGCACAAATTCATGAAGCTTTCCATGTTTTAACTAAAAAAACTTCATCTGTGCTTTCTCTTTGCCAAACAACATGTGAGGATCAAAGATAAACATTGTTTTTGGATTCAGCAAGTGCAATATTCAGAAAGCCACCACACAGTAGTTTGCTTAGTGTTGTAATGATACTGCAGGAGACGCTAACCCTGATGCCAGAGTGTGAAGGGGAGTTGGATGATTTCTTGGGGAATTTTGACACCTAATCAGAAAAATAAAAAGAAATGGGAATTGATTAAGAGTGAGAAAAACATTTCTAGTAAGAGCAGTAACATTTGCAAATATGGTGAGAGCATGGTACATAGTAGATGTTCTGCATATTATTTGTTGAATCAAAAACTGCATTGACAAGCATATCACATTAGATTTTTTTAAGTAAGATTTTTAAGTGCTTATTGTTTGTCAAACACTATCTGCCCAATGATTTATATGAATAAGGTTATCTCTGTGACACTAATGTGAATATTACCATTTTTACATCGAGTGAAACTGAGGCAAACATAATTTGCACTGAGATTATATAGTGAATAATAAGACTCGGCTTTATAACTCCAAGACCTAGAAGTATCCTCATGAAAAGAAGATCACTGGTATAAACCTTGAATGTAATCCATTCCAAAAAATAATTTGTGTTTCTGAGTAAAAAATTTCCCAAGATATGATTAGGAAACAGTCATCTGTAAGTAATAGCAATATTCTACAAGTTAAACAGCTACAATTTCCAATGAAGGATAGTAATGAAAGGAGCAAAATTCAGGGTGAAATTGGCCACGTGGGCCTTAAAATTTTACTATATCTAGCCACATAAAGTTAGACGGGATATTGTTTCTCTAAAAAGATACCAATTTTATTTATGTTTATTGTTAATGTCGAGACGATTTCTGAAAGCTCCTATGGTTCTCTGGACGCCCTGTTTATTGTGTTTAAGGATGCTAACGGGGGGGGGGGGTGCGGGGGAGGAGGGAGGCAGAAATATTCCTGAAATGAGCCGAAACCTTTTAAAGTCAACCTTTACATCTCCTTGCCCACTTTTCAGATCCGTGTGGTTCTTTCATTCCTATCCTCATATTCATAGATTAACATCGTGGCTTACAATTATTTTGAAAATTTGGGCGCCTGACATGAAACAGTCTGATAAGAGTTTTTCAAAATCAAAATTCTAACCCTCAAAATTGAGGCAGTGGTCGGGGAGGATGGAGAGAAGACAAGGGGAAGCTTGTTTTCCCATCTGCCCTCGTCACTCTTCGTTCAACTCTGCCTAAACAGAGGTCACAGAGATCCTGGTAAAATGTCCGTCACTGCTGCCTCTGACCCTCCAGCGGCTTTCACACTGGGCGGTGAAAATTACCAAGGCCCCCTCTCGGCCCTCCCCTCCGCCCGCACTCAGCCGCTCCCGGCCCTTCTAGGCACTCGGAGGTCGCGCTTCTCAGTGTCGCCTCAAGTGGTTCGAGCTCGGGATCGCGCCCCCAGGCCCCAGACGTCAAATGCTCTGCCTACAGTGCTCCTCCGACCCCTCACATACCTAGCTCCGGCTTCGGGTAGCAGCTCTCCCCTCCAGTCTCGCCTTTGAGACTTGCTGGCGAACGGGATTGCCGGGGAGTCACCTGGGTGTAGAGTTGCTTAACCCTTTAGGTATGTGGAAGCCCTCTGGCCCCCGATGAATTTCAGCCCAGGGAGTCTTTCTCAAAATTATATGTGCCCATATGAAGGTGTGGAGTTGTAACCCCAAGTATATTCGTTATGTAAACGATTTGCAAACCAACACTATTGGGAAAAATAAGAAATAAAAATAGTAAAGGTGTCATGGAGAAATAATTGTCCATCATTTGAAAACCTAGGTGAAATGAATAAATTCTTAGAAAAGTATAAAATGCCAATATTGACATGAGGAGAAATAAATTTTAATAAAAGAAAAAGCTAAAACATGGCAAAATACATAAATACAAAGAAAACCACATATTACAAAAGTTATCAACCTAAATGGTAATATGGTCATATATGCTTCTTCATTCATGCAGTAAGTGTTAAACATCAAGATCCAACTTGTGAATACTGTGATTTTGAAATGGTTAAAAAGTGAGATATTTGTGCCAACTGCATTGTGACATGAAGACGTCTGTTTTTTTCTTGAATACAAAGCCACAGGTACTCTTCCTACTGCAGTTTGTGGCCGACATTTCTAGAGAATGAATAAGCTCAATTTCAGTCAGAGCTCAGAGATTTTAAAGGTGTGTTTTCCCCCATGCAACTTCATCAGTCCCCAGGTTCAGAAACCCTGTAAACACCACTTGACACCTAGAATCCCCTCCTAAATGGAAAGATGAGTCATTTTTAGTATAACTTTTCTTATACTTGATCAAATATCTTTGAGGTGACTATACTGGAGTTAATCATATGAAGTCTCGAGGGAGCATAAAGATAAAACCTGAGTTCAGTCCAGTATTTAGTCAATTAGATGTAAGTGTGAAAAATTGTTATCCACACTCTCTAGCTATAGAATAGAGAAGGAGGTATGGGGAAGAGAAGTGCCAAAGGGAGGGGATGGGGAGGCTTCAGGGAGGATGTCATACTTTTAAACAAATGTTTATAGACCTTCAGTTGTGTGCTAAAGTTACCAAGCAGACCCAAGGTCTCTATTCTAACCTGGAAGTAAAAATGTTAAGCTCCCAGATCCAGAGGAAAAGCTCTCCCTCCCAAGGATTGAATAGAAAAATAGCAAAATGTGAAAAAGCTTGAGTTTTGTCTCTATGGTTTCTAAATCACCCACCCCTCTAAGAGAAAGCAAGGGCCTGTCTATGTTCATTTGGGAATAGCAGAGAATTGCAACTCCAGCAGCACAGGTTTGGGTTAGAAACTCAAAACCAATCCCCAGAAGTGTGTGTGTGTGTGTGTGCGCGCACGCTTATGGGGAGAAGAAGAGAAGGAGGAGGTGCTGGAGGGTGAGATAATAGTGAGATGTCAAGTCAAAGTAAAAATAGGTCAAAATTCTCTTTATCAGTCATTTCAAACAAGATATCTTCATACATTCTGATGGGTCAGATCCAGTTTTAAGAGGAGAGGAAAGCATTTTTTTTCCCTTTGCAGTAATGTCATTTTTCACACTTGCAAGAGAAGACTCAAAGATGACTTTGCACAAAGGATTTAGATTAGCTTTTGATGGGAAGAATGAAGAATGTGTTCATACCTTGTATAGTCCCGGCAGTCATGGTTTAAGCTGAGGTTAGATGAAGCATAAGAAACAAAGAAATGAGAATATGATCAGAGGCAAAGTAAGCTCAGAAAGGGTCTTCTTTCCCTAGCAAAGCTGTTCAGATTTACTGTTTGTCTTGAAAGATTTAGGCTCAGGAAGAAAGCCTCATCAGATTTGCATTTCACAAACACCTCGTGTCAATTGGCCTGTGTGTGTATGGCTGAATTGGGAGATTACTGGAGGTGAAGGCTTCCTGACTGTAAAATATTCTGCTTTATTCAGACCTAGAAATCAGTGTGTCCACTTTGCTGAAAAAGATAACTAAAGGACACTTTCCATAGTCCTCATAAGAGATGGTAAGAGCCTGAATTTGGGAGGTAATAAGGGAGGAAAAAAGGAAAGATTTTCACTAAATTCCCTGTTCCCCACCTTCTTAAGTATTTAACAGGTAGACTTGGCAGTGGACTGGATGTTCAGGAATGGGGTGAGGGAAGGGAAGCAGTCTGAGAAGGCACCCAAATGTCTAACTTTGGAATTAATACGGATGATTATGTGAGTAATCAAACTAAAGGACATAGGAGAAGGACGAGGAGAGAAGGGGCAGATGTATACCAATTACTGTGAAGGGTCAGAAATTCACCTAACATGCAAGTTAAACCAGGCTAGTGAAGCTGCCCCATACAGTTTCACAAGACTCCTGGGACCATTTATTATTCCACTAACAGCAAAAGCCAGATTATAGACCTTTTTCCTCCATTTCCTTGGCCCAGTTCCCAGAAGGCAACACCATGACATCTGTGTGTGTAGTGGGTTATGTTACAGCAGAGAAACCCTAGTGCCAGGGATCCTAGTTCTCATATGCAGGGCAGTAAGCATACCAGCCTGTTGGAAAGAAACATAAACTTCATCTTCCTACTGTTTGCTATATATGTATCCTTGAAAAATAAAATCTATAACAAAGAACATTCAGCGCCTCACTAGCAATGTAAGTAAACATGTGAGATTCATGATGAGTTGTATTCACTAGTTGGGTTCTCAAGTGTTTGAAGAAATCCAGGAGAGAGGTTTAGAGATCCAGAGAACACTGTGAAATTGAAATAAAATTTAATCCTGTGCCACTTTGTAACCATTCAATAGGTAAATTGCTTGTCTCCTGGAATTGGAACAATCTTGGCAAGTCTGTCAACCAACCAATTGGGATGGGTGGAATTTTGTGGCACATCAGCAGTCAGGCTGGGTTTAATGTTCAAGTAGTTGTCTCCTCTTTCTGTCCCAAACTTCCAAGAGGGTGAAAAAAAGAGGGTCTTTTGACTGTCATGTAACTATATACACAGGGCTGTTAAAGTCCTTCATCTGCTCAAGTCATGTAGCAGCTCAACTTTCACTCTCTGACAGTCTCTGGGACAATAGTAGAATCATTTTGGAGTTAATATTCCATTTATAGACTCCTTCCTGCCACAGGCCAGACACGGCAAAGAACAAGGGTCCCCACAGGATGAGATAGTTTTTTGGGGATGAACAGATAGGGAAAGGGAAGAGAGGGGATGAGAAAACACAGACACTCCTAGGGTGCCAACATCTTACATCTTCCACTGAGAGTCTCAGCAGTTCTTTATTTGTACTTTACACACAAGAAGCAGGAAAGCAGGGTAACATCATTTGTAACATTTTTAGGAAAAACAGGGGACCCTTCAGGCCCCAGCCCTGTGCAAAAACATGTTTTTGAGAACAGCAGAACAACATTTGTTACATTTTCTTTGGACTGGTGCAAAATAACATGTATCCATCCATATACCAAACATTGAGGCAGATGTAATAACCCCCAGCTCCATCACAATGAACTAGCCTTTCCACCACAGGCCTCAAGCAAAAAGGAAATATCAAAATTAAACCCCAAACTATATCCACTCCTTACCATATCATCCCCAAAAGCATCCCAACCTATCTTGAACCCAATAGTTCGTCATCAAAATTGCTCAGCAACCACTTATTTTGTTTAATAAAACAGCCAATCTTACAATTGCCCCCCCCCCCCCATGGGAAGTTTCCAATTAGCACTTAATATGCCTTTACAAGATGGTGACAGTAGTATCAGCCAAAACAGCGGAGATGGGGCAGGGGCCAGCTTTGGAGCTCCTGAGTTTTCAGGATTGTCCCTCATGCCAGACTTTTGTCACTCAGCATGAGTAGCATGGCCCCCGACACCCTCCCACTGCTTAATTTTAAAAGTTACTCTCTTGTGATTAATTAAATTTAATGGAAGTATTTAGTCTTTAGTAAAAGCTCTGAGCATTTTATAGAAAATGGGGGGACGTGAGAGCAATTTAATGGTGATTAGCATCTAGCATATCTAAGAAGGGGAGGGGGGAGGAGGATTTAAAATATCAGAATGGAGAGCATTTTGTTCTTGTTACATATGTATGCCTGGGTACGTATGTCCAGATGTACTTTAAACTTCAAACTGCAGGTCATGGCCAAAAACGTTGAGAAATCACAGCCAGTGGAACCTGAGCTCTGAGTGTCAGCAAAACCAGTTACACATTCCCAGAAATCGGGATAGAAAAAGGATCACACCAATGCAAGCAACTGGGCTTTTGTTGTTTCGCAAGAAAGAACTTGACTACTCGCCCGGTATCAATTGTTGATAGGACTTTTACTGTTGGCTCTGGATGAAACTGTGCCTTCCGTTTTTGTACAAATGTTAGATCACGATATCTATGTATATATATTTAGGACTTCTGCTCATTGTGAGGGGCAGTTAGCCTGTGATTTGAGATTATCATTCCTGCTGTTAGTAGGAGAAACGAGAAAGAAAAACTCTTGTCGCCCGAACAGGGACTTGAACCCTGGACCCTCAGATTAAAAGTCTGATGCTCTACCGACTGAGCTATCCGGGCTCTTGTGAAGACAAACTGCCATATTAACTATACTCATTTTCTCTACATTCTAGAAGGCGAATAATTTTGTTTTACTCAGTTTCGCGATGTTCATTCTAGAAATACAAACTGATATCCTAATTAGCATGGACACTCAGCCACAAAAAAACTCTTAAGACTGAGATTTAGCCGTATTACACTGATTATGTTCCCCGCCCATTCTTTGTACACATGCAAAATAAGTATTGCAATATTATATGTTTGTATGCCATGCAGCTATATCTTGCTATGCAGAATTCAGTACAGTGAAGAAGTCCATGGTGTTAGCCTTCAATTCTTTTCTTCTCAGACAAACAAGTCAAGTATTCTACATTTGGGACAAATTCGTACTTTCCAAAGAAAGCCGATTCGATGATGGTGTCTTTAAGTGACAAGTCACATTTCTGGCGGCATTTTTGACATCTGAACATGGGTCCAAGGACATAGGGAGTGGTTTGATTTTGTGTGGGGCCTAAGTTGTTTTTCAAGAAAAGGGAAAAATAAAGACAAACGCTTTAAAAGGAGAGTCCCACTCTCCCTTTTCTTGTCAGATGTCTGAGTAGCTTTTCCATTCTTTGATGTATCTAGGTTAAGTGCTTGATGAGAGTCGGATGTCTGCAAGACTTCATCCACTTGGAACGTCAATGAAAGTTGCTCCATTAACCATTTCAAAATTCTGCTAAATAAACAAAAGATAATTTTACTTTATGACTCAGAAAATTTTAGAATTGCAATTGGAAAAATATGATTCAAAGAATTGGGGAGAGCGACAGGCAACCCCATTACAAGCCTGGGGATGTAGCTCAGTGGTAGAGCGCATGCTTCGCATGTATGAGGCCCCGGGTTCGATCCCCGGCATCTCCAAAATCTTTTCCGTCTACAGACCAATTAGCAATCCATATTTTCATAATGTAGAATCTACTTTGAAACCTCCTCTTCATTAATTTCCTACTACGTTTGTTTTTAGATAACTACATATAGAATAATTAATGTGTAGAGGGAAACAGTATTACTTTAAGGTAGTTGGAGGACATCTTTATCTGAAAGGAATGAAATTGGTAACATAAGAAGAAGGCCAATGAAGACCCGGCCGAAGAGGAACAACAGGGGAAATAGCCCAGGACCCATTTATGAAATGCTATTTGTGGTGTCTGGTTGCTCTTTAAGGCAGAAACAATCTTGGCCTGGGAACATGGAAAGGGGAGAAAGGGAGTTTGTGTCTTTGTTGCTGAATGCCGGTACAAAAAAAAAAAACTAGGGCAAATATTGCGAGAAATCATAAATATTTGTGGCATGGGAGAATTCATCTACTTGGATCCACTATACTAGCTGCAATAAGAAGAAAAAAAATATAAATGAATGAATGAAAAAAAGTAGATAACAAAACAAACCAATTGTCATTAGGATTTTGGAAGAACTATCGCGTCAGATGGCCGGTTAGCTCAGTTGGTTAGAGCGTGGTGCTAATAACGCCAAGGTCGCGGGTTCGATCCCCGTACGGGCCACATCTCGCGTTTTCTCGCTTTACTGCAAGGACTTTTTACAATACTTTTTCTAGAGAGAAAAAACGTATTGTCTGATTATTCTACAAGACATTCCCAAATCAGAGTTCTCAGGAAGTTTGTTCTACAGGAGCAAAAAAGCAGCAGGACAGCGTAAGAGGTATCATACTCATAAGAAGGAAAGAGTGTTACCAGTAGTCAGACAGTGGCCCCAAATAGATAAACAAATTTGTCTTTAGTGAGTGAAATGTGTGGCTAGCGGGAGAAGGCAGCTCTCATTAACGAGGATTCCTGCTTGGGTATTTTATCATTTACACATCAGAGAAGGAATTCCTTCTTGAGAGGAGCGTTTTCTCGTTTCTATGATTCCTTAGGTAAGAAAGAACTAAGCCAGTTTGCAGAATCTACTCAATACCTCACTGTCACTAACTTGGTGGTTTCAGCTGGCAGACGCCAGTCACTCTCTCCACCTGTTGACGTCACGCCTCTTGAATCAGTCTCATTTTCTACCAAAGCCAACTTTCAGCATCCTAATTATGTATCCCCCTCCCCATTCGTGCACAGCTGATTTCCTTTATTTACTCACGACATCCCAGTTTAATTTTCAACTGTTTTCAGGTGCTGAGATCAAGCGCCCCCACCCCCACCCCCCCGCCCCGGGCCACGGGAACTTGCAAGTATGGCCCGGGCCAGCCTCAGCTGCAAGTGAGTTGGTGAGTTTGTCAAAAAATACAGTGTGTTGGCCCTCACTTGCAGTAGCTCGACGCTGTAGATTTGGGAAAGAGCACAGGTTTTCTGCATTTGTACAAACACCATGTCGGCTTTAGAAAGGGTTTTACAGGGTTACTGTAAAATCCGGGGAAGTTTTGAGTCATATTGACCTGGTTTTCAAAATTGGAAGAAAATTCTGTATGATCTCGCTTTATGTGTAGAATCTAGAAATCGAACTCTAGAAAACTTAGAACAGTTGGTGGGAAATGAGTGAAGATGGTCAAAAAATACAAACTTCCAGTGATACGACAAATTCTGGGAATGTAATGTATAGCCAATAGTAGTGTATTGTGTATTTGAAAGTTGCTAAAAGAAGAGCTCTTAAAAAAGTTTTCATCACAAGAAAAAAAAAAGTCTGGAGGTGACGGATCTTAGATAAACATAGTAATTATTTCCAATATATACATGTATCAGATTATTATGTTATATACCCTAAACTAGTAGTTTATTAATTATAACTCATAGAACTGGAGGTGGGGGAACTATCAAAGGCAATACCATATGTAACTGGCTGTTAAAAATGTAAAATAAAATGCTCACACTAAAGAATTTAAAACTATAAAACTCTTTAAATAAACAGAAAGGAAAAGAAATAGGTTATAATTGCGCGAAAGTCACTAAATATTAATATATTCAAACACTTGACGTGTGGCTCGTTGGTCTAGGGGTATGATTCTCGCTTAGGGTGCGAGAGGTCCCGGGTTCAAATCCCGGACGAGCCCGTTTTTTTGTTTTGCTTTTTACCAACGCCCTGGCCCTAAACTGAAAAACTCACCGTTTAACTTTTCACACAACAGAAATTTGTTAACTGAAACTACAAAACCTTCGCACTCTATCTTCCTGTGACGTGCGGCGGTTGAATGTGCACCTAATCCTAGTAAGTAGCTTGAAAACGCTTTCAAAAGAGACTAGTACTGCCCAAATATTTTTACTTTTATTGTTTCCCATCAGCTCTAAATAACTCTTGCAAAAGCAGATGTTTCTGGCTCTTCTAGAAGTTTCTACCCACGGTTGTGCGATCACAAAATAAACGTATGGAAAGATGATGGTAACATCTCAATCAGTGTTATCCATCACTCAACACAACAGAGAAATAAATTTCAGTGGAAAAAAATCACAAACTGAATTAGAGTCGGGTGTACATTTGTCGGCTTTTCTTATAGCTTCAAGAATCATCCCCTCACACAGGCGATCGCTGTATTGCTTCCTTGTTGAGAAGGACAATTTTTCTCTCCAGTTGCTATGTAGTTTCATTAAGCAGTTGTTTGTCTTGCAATGTTCAGTGTGCTTTTGCTTTCATCAGTAAAACAAAAGCCAAAAATCACTGAATCCTATATTCCAGTGGTTGTCAAATCTTTCATATTAAATAAAATGGTAACACCCATTCCCCCTTTTTTGTGTTTGTAAACCTTCTTTGTGCAGGACAACAAATGAACAAGCATAAGGGGCCTACAAAGGAGGGAGAAAACCTCAGATTTTCTTCAAGGTCACATCGACAGGAGGCCAAAGGGGCCAGAGTTGACCGGCGATGGAACCAGGAGCCGAATGCCTTAAGGGCTGCAGAGAAGTCCAAGGTATGTGCTTGGGCTCTAGGACTTGGGGCCCCTTAGACGGTGCTTTGAGTCACGTTGGGCACCATGTCTGTAACCCTGGGAACCAGGGTCACTCTGAAGCAATTCAGAGATTCTCTTTCTCGAATTCTAGGTACATGCGACGTTCATTTCAGGTTGGTGAGGGGGGGCAGATAGTGTGTGGAGAGACCTATTTAAAGTGGGTGGGAAGCTTGCTAATATTTTCAGATGTTTACACTCTTTGAGATTCATATCATTGTACCTATAAAACAAAATAAAATTCAGAATCTTGTGTTGTCAGGGCCCAGGAGGAGAGTATGTATCTTCTATGACTTTGGGGAACTCATTCCTGCAGACGCCCGGCTAGCTCAGTCGGTAGAGCATGAGACTCTTAATCTCAGGGTCGTGGGTTCGAGCCCCACGTTGGGCGGAGCTTCTATTTTTTTTTTTTCTTCTCAGAATTTGATTTCTGCACACTCAGAATTTCCTGAACAGGGTCTCACTCGGCCTCCGTCAAACAAGAGGAAATCAAGAGTCCAACAAATAAAGTATGGTATTGTAGAATCCTTATGAACCGCTGGTATGTAGGCACCCTTGAGCTAGGGGCCTGCCCTTTAACTCTGGCAGACTTTAGCATCATCGCCCCCTGGCGGGGATGCATTTCCCTGACCTACTGGAGTTTTTGTTTTGATGCTAGAGATAACCTGACTTGTGATAGGGCATAGGTTAAACTTTTCGGATGATTATGAAATACAATCCTACCCTCCCAACCCCCACCCCAAAAAAGCTTTAGGATGAAGGGGAAAGAATGCAGAGATGAGTAGTGACATACACCCGAGGAGGTGTGAGTTTATTCCTGAGTCATGCAGTGTATGTAGGCCAATTACCTCAATAAAACATTTAAAAGTGTAAAGTGAAAAATCTCTATATCCCATCCATCTAGTTCCTGCCTCTTCTAAAAAATAAAAAAATGCAAAATAAAACAAACTCCTAAATCTAACCACTGTTATTAATTTTGTGCATATTCTTCTAGAATTTCTTTATACATACACAAATCAATACACTTTTTGTTCCCTTTTTAAAGAAAAGATGATGCACTGGTCTTCTGTAACAACAGGTGTTTTTCATATGAGCACACAGACTCTCTTTCTCATTTTGGAACTGTATAGTATTCCATTGTATGGATATCCCAAATTTATTTCCTCAATCTTTTACTGGTGGTTAGGATATCTAAGCTATTGAAACATCATGGAAAAGAACTTCTGGGCAGTCGTTTGGCTCAACTACAGGCATCTTAAGATAAAAACCCTTAGGAGTGCTGGGTTAAAGGAAATGCACTTTTGTAAATTTTGGCAGACTGTCAGATTGCACTCTACAAAAATGGTATCAATTTATTTTTTCACAATGTTTAGAATGTTTCTTTTTATTTTTCTTCACATGACAAGCTTTTTAATTTTTTTTGGCTTATAATTATACTGATGCTGTGTTTGTGTTTTTTGTATTGAGATAACATTGTTTGAAAATGCCTGGTTCTTCACACTTGCACCAGTATTTTGTGAGGTAGTATTTTCTCAATCCCATCAGTGTGGTTTTCACTTTTATTACTAGGAGCGAGTGAGAGTATCTTTTCATGTATAAGTCACCCATATTATCCTTTAATGAAATGTGTTAATAATCTGCTCTTATAAGCTCAGAAAGCACAGCACACATCCCATAGGTTCTTACATCTGCTTCCATGTCTATTACAGCCCCATTCCATGAAGTGTGTGTCTCCTGTTGCATCTTTAGTATTTTTTTTTAAAGATTTATTTATTTATGCATACAAGCACTGGGGTACAGGCCAGAGGTGGGGGGGTGGCGAGAGAATCCACCAGACAGAGCAGGGGGCAGAACATGCAGATTGACAGAAACACACTGCTGAGGGGAGCAGCGGGCGAGGCAGGAGAGGTCTGCTGCACCATGTGGGTCCCCATCCTGGCCGGCGGCAGGTATCGAACTCGTGCTGCAGTGGCTGCGGTCTGCTTCATAGTGTGTTGCTCAACCCACTGCACCACCAGGGCGGGCCCTGCATCTTTAGTATTTTTAAAAATTATTTGTATATTATGGTCTCTTAAAAACTCTTCTGGCTGGACACAGACTGCCCCAATTGGGGGTGGCAAATTCTTAGAGCTAAGGATCCTGCTTTTGATTTGCAACCTAACAATCCAGAGCCACACAGCTCCCTCTGGTTCTGAACCTTGGGATGTAAATATCCATCCCTCAACTAGAATCATTCCAGAACCAGGTTTCAGGCAAGTAGGGTCTGACTTACTGTCTAGCCTTTTGAAATTGCTCACATAAAAACCAAAAAACTGATTATGGGGCTCCTTGATTACAGCTGGTAAGTTAGGGAGCCTCCTTTCCATTAGCTTATCTATTGTATTCAGTGCTCTTCCTTGTTTTCCGAGGTGTAGCTCCCTGGCCCTGGATGAACTCTGGTCATAGAGGGGACAGCACTGAGACAACCTCTAGGCTACCAGAGAAGTCATTTTAATTAAAAAAGAAAAAAAAAAAAACAGCGTGGCTAGACTGTCTTTTATATTCCATTGGAGTAGAATGAGTATTATGAGACCAATGGGTAGAACAATTTTGCAGGTCATTTGATGACTTTGGTTAGAATTTTCTCTTATACGAAGGATGGAGCTGAGGCAAGACTGGGATGGGTTGGGAATAAATGGAAAGTTAGGGGGTGGAAACTACCTGAAACGATAGTTTTTAGATATTTGCAATCTATAAAACACGCCAGAGGACAAATGACCTGCCTATGGTGGTTTGATAGGTCCCCACACCTGTTTTCAGAATCAACTGGAATCTACTTTTCAAAGTCTTTTGCTAAAAGACAAAATTTCACCTTAGCGGACTACACTTTTATATGGTATATTTGACCAACCAGAGAGGTTCTGTTGGCTTAAATACCAAACATTCTTAAGCATACTTTTAAAGCTGAACACCTTTAACTCCACAAATAAACTTATTCTTTGGGCTTGTCAATTTTGACTTTTGGGATCAGACTATCTTCTCAGCACTTTGCATAGTACCTGGAATAGTAAATACACAATACGTTCGTGCACATAAAGATCACATTGCTTCTTTTCATTAATTCTAGTCTCAAAACTCCCAAAAAGCTGATTTTCATTCAATTATGACTACGGAGCATAATATAAAAAAAACAAAAAAACAGCCCAAATAACTCTTAGACCATGATCCTGGAATCAGTGAAAAATGTTTATTTTTATTTTTGTCAAAAGTGACTCGGATCAATCGTTTCCTCCAAAATTCTTCCCTAAAGAATTTCACCTCACCTTGGAGACCTTAAATTCCACCCAAATCTGATTTCTTATGCGGTCTCATTCCATGTATTTATTTTTTTGTGGCATTGTTTGGGACCTGTGAATTGAGTTATTACCCTCATGTTTCACAAGGTGTATTCCTGAACTTTCCACTCCAACTTAACCAAAGATGGGGCTCGGGTGAAAAGATTTCCAAGCAAGCCCTGCTCGAGCCTGTGACACTGGGCAGAAGCAGCAGAGTCCAGGTTGTGCTTTCCAAATTTCACTTGCTATTCCCAACAGTACCCTGTATTATGTTTGTTATCATCATACGCTTTTGTAAAGGGCACAAGTTAGAGGTCACACGGTGCTGAGAGAGGCCTCGAGAGGCTTACGTGGCTCGAGTTCTTTCAACACACACCTACAAAAAACCGGCCACGCTACTGTGATTTCTACTACCGAAATCCATTACTTGCTTTTAAGTTGTGCTCACTAGAGCCTCCGTACAGGATTTGCTGTTGCAGAAGCATTACACGCAATAACTGTTTAAACCCTTTCACAGAAACCCACTGCACTCACTTCCGCAGGGCGCTCTCCCACCGGGTCTATCCCGCCCCGCCCGGCCCGGTGCTTCCGGGACCACCTCCCGGTCTTCCTCAACCCTCGCAGGGCCGCGAGCCTGCAGGGCAGTGGAGCGCGGTAAACCTCCAGTGAACCTACAACGACCCGTTACTTTGCAAAGTCGTTCGCATTTACAGGAAAAGGGCGATTATTTGGTGACGACTGAGCTGCACGGCTCGTCTCTTCCACCCGGTCTTAGGACCCGCCGGGTGAAGACAACCATCGCCCTGGTAACCGCCGGCGCCCGCTCCGACGGCCACGCCTAGTGACGTCACGCGGACGCTTGTCGTCATGTGACCGCGCCGGCCAACCGCCCTGAACGCGCTCGCAGTCGGCTTCCTGGCATGGCTTCCTTTGCCCTCTCCCTCAAGGCCCTGCGGAAAAGCAACGTACTGTGAAATATATGGGAAAAGAAAGCATGTCGGATGGGGGCGCGGGTGAAGAAGTTGGGGGAGTGTGAGAGAGGGCGAGTGGCTCCGCTCTGGAAGCCCAGACCGCGCGCCTGGGAACGGAGGCCCTCCTGCGAGGATATCGCGAGACGCCCTTTTCCTGTGTGGGCCTGTAAACCTCACCCCCGTTCCTAACGTATCGGTGCCTTGGTAACCAACCGCTTGTCTCACACCACCCGACAGTGCCACTGGCGTCAGAGTTTAGAAAATAAAATAGCAAAGAACTAACTCAAAGCTTTAGGAAAATGAGTATGAATGAGTAGAGAAAGGTACAAATTGAGAGTGACAAGGTTATGTATCATTTAAAGAAATAAAACCTTAAAATAAATGGACTGTTAAACCATACTGACTTCAAAATTTAAACTTACTGTTTGCCAGACTTTCTCTAGCGTTTAGATTAAAAAATCCTAAGCTTGGAAAAAGGCACACACACAAAGTGACATATATTTGCAAAGTCATTTTAGAATACTTACTAACAGGTCTGCTCAAGAATTATCTTCATTCTCTGGGGTATAGTGCCGCAGGCCAGCTGTGGCAACGAACCAGGGTCCCCACAGGATGAGACAGCGTCCGCAATGAATGTATAAGGAAAGGGGAGAGGGGACAAGAAAACACACTTTTTCTATGGTGCCAACATCTTAGAGAGGCTCAGCAGTTCTTTATTTATACTCTACACACAAGAAGCAGGGAAACATCATTTGTAACATTTTCTTAGGAAAAACAGGGGACCTTCAGGCCCCAGCCCTGTGCAAAAAACATGTATTTGAGAACAGCAGAACATCATGACCTTTTCTTAAGACTGGTGCAAAACATGTTTATGCCAGGTAGGTGCACAACAACATATATTTATCCATATACTAAACATTGGGATAACCCAGTTCCATCACAATGAACTAGCCCTTTCTACCACAGGCCCCAAGCAAAAAGGAAATATTAAAATTAAACTCCAAACTATATCTATTCCTTACCATTCAATCCCCAAAAGGAGCCACTAACCCCAACCTACACTGAACCCAATAGTTCATCATCAAAATTGCTCAGCAACCACTTATTTTGTTTGTTTAGTAAAATAGCCAATCTTACAACTGCCCTCCCCCCACCATGGGAAATTTCCAATTAGCACTTAATATGCCTTTACAAGATGGTGACAGTAATATCAGCCAAAACAGTAGAGATTGGGCAGGGGCCAGCTTTGGAGCTCCAGATTTTTCAGGATTGTCCCTCATGCCAGACTTTTGTCACTCAGCATGAGTAGCATGGCCCCTGGCAGTATAGTTTCTCACACTCAGCACTACTGACATCTTGGACTGGGTAATTCTTTAATGCGGGCCATTGCCCTTTGCGTTGTAGGGTCTGTGTCAGTAGCACTTCAGATGTAACAATCGAAAATGTCTCCTCACATTGTCAAATACCTCCTGGAGGGAAAAAATTGTCCCTCTGGAAAACCCTTCTCTATCAGAATTTGGAAGGCAGCTAGCTCACCCTGTATCACTAACACAATACCTTTGTTTTTACTTACTCTTTGTTGATTACAGTATTTTCAACTTTGTAAAGGTAAATGTTAACTTGTAGATACCTGATAGTATGGCAAACAACCTTTGGTAAAGATATAGATGTTTTCTACCCTGTAGAAAAGAATGTTTTTATTGCCCAAAGAGGAGTTTTCCATTTCTGCATCTCATTTAGCAGTATTCAATGACTGCTTCTTTCAATGACTACAAATATTCTATTAATCAACTTTACCCATAAATCAATTAAATACACCTTATCAGAATTATTTATTTACATTGGTATAGAAGGCATACATTTAGCTTTTTGAAAAGTGTTACTTGACAAAATAGATAACACTAAATGCAATAACAGGATAAATTAGTAAGTTGGAGGTGGGCAGGAGAGAAAGTTTTGTATGTAATTCATCAGATGAACTCCTCAAAACTTGAGAAGCTTAATAACCAAATTGAGTGATTAGCAACTTCCTTTTAATACTTATTCAGGAAAAGAAATCTTTCTTTGTGCCACAGATAAGCGACCCATGTCTCAGTGTTTAACTTGCACAAGGGGTATCATCTGTCCTGTGATTTCACTGTATAATCATGTAATGATACTTAATGGAACGGGAAGAACAAATCATATCTCTGGCATCAGATACCACCTCGGGAGGATTTAATTAGGGAGAGTAATAGAAATTTTAAGCTTCAGAGAATCACAAGAAACTATCTTGCAACCTTAACTTAACAAAATTAACTAAGGTTTGAATATTCGACTTTACAGTTCACCTTGTGTTGATCATATCATAAATAAGTAGAGAAATAATTTTTAAATATCTTGCTTTAGCAGGACAGGATTTTACCTCCTTATCATTTAATTATTTTTTTTGCAAATTAGTGGATCCTTGCGTTTTCTGCTTGGTCCTGGGCACAGGACTTTGAATGTCAGTTTTGAAGGAGTGCTGGATTTACAAAAGTACGTGGAAATAGTTAGGATAGATCTAGCAACAACAGAGACAAAACGGCGAGGGGAGAGGAACGCCTAACCACACGCAGAGATGGCATGGTCGGCAGGCCCGCAGGACGGTGTGATTCCTTCGATAGCTCAGTTGGTAGAGCGGAGGACTGTAGTGGAAGCTCCCAGGCATCCTTAGGTCGCTGGTTCGAATCCGGCTCGAAGGAACCTACTTTTGAACTTTTTATTTTTTGTCCACCCAGAAGTCCACCCAGCTAAGTTACACTGGGCCTGGACGTGCTCTTATTTAGGCTAATCTCGTTGTGTGACAAGTCTTTCTTTTTAACATGATTATTCTTCGTGAGAATCGCTAATACGCGCGATCAGACTTGAGCGCCACAGTTCACACAGCTGTACAGACGAGGCCACAGAGAAGTCCTGAGCCTTCAACGAGGCTCATCAGAGGCGTCCCACTTTGTTAGGGGTCCACAGACGCGTCTTCACCCCATTACCGGGGATCCCCAACCCGGGTGGAGGGTGGGGAGATGTCTGAGGGGTGAGGCCCAGTAGCAGAAACCACGACAACCAGCGGCTAATTTGTGGAACACGAGCGCCCTCTAGTGGGAGTAGATCCCTATCGCTGGGAAGGCGTTTTCCCAGGTTAGAAATTCAACCCAGGCCCTCCTCTGGAGGCGGAGGCGGAGACGGGGTGAAACTCTGGGCTATTACTACTCCTCGGTTTAATTTAGTGAGGGTGGCTCTGCAGGGAAAGTTGAAGGATGTTACAAAATCCTGGGAGAGATTTTACAAAGCGCCTGTGCTTGGACCACTTTGGAAGTGGGACCCAGGCTGTGGTGGTTTTAAAAGCTCCCCAGGTGATTTTCATCTGCAGCAGGTTTGAGAAACCCTGCTAGAAGAGAAACAAAAATCTTAGGAGAAAATATATATATAAATAAACAAGGGGAAAAAAACAATTTTCTACCCACGTTGGGAATTAGTCCAAAAGGTAGAAATATCTCTTAAAAATAGAGCACAATTGCTATTTTAGTGCCAATCTCATCAAATATGTGAGTTCCACCTATATCCTGTCTCAGAATGTAGGAGAGCCTCAACTAAGAAGATTAGATGTAAGCAAAGAACAGCTGTCTGAGGATTTTGTGCCTGGTAGTTTGTTTCTTCCTTCCCCCTACTTCATAACTTTTATTCTTTTAAATAAGTGATTTGCAAACTTCGGTATGTATCAGAACCGGTCAGAGAGCTAATAAAGGGAACACAGAAGCCCAGGCTTGTTGAATTAGTGTAGTGGTCTGAGCATCACTGCCTAAAACTCTATGGAAACCACCCTGATTAAGGAGTGGAGAACCCATAAACCAGTACCTCCCAATTCACACTTGCCTTTTTGTTTTTGGTGGCTAAAAAGATTATAGGCTTACTGACCAGCTACCTTGTACAAGAGTTCACATTCACCAAGAACTGGATTCTTACTGAATAGAAAATAATATGTAGTCTTATGTATAGAGTTACAAGGGGCTACCCTTTAAATCAGTTAATAGTAAAATATCTGTTCCCAGGTACTCTTCTAGTTTAATCTGTTGAGATTCACCATTGTGTCTTGTTCATTCTTCAAATCTCTAGCTTCAGTCTGGAGTTGAGCCGAAACATTGAACTGAAATAATTCCTGGTCACAGGCAAAGTGCTGGACCTTTGAGCAAATAAGTGGGTCACTGGCAATAGCACCTAGGAAAAGATAAGCTGTTGGTTAAAAAGTTCCTTACACACTGTCTCCAACTCATCTTCTCCAGTTTTTCAGGCTTTCACATGTTTTCATTGTGTAAATCATAGGGCGCATAGTTATCTGGCCTTTTGAAAACGAATTGGGGCCAAAAAAGCAAAACGAAAAAAATGGTTCAATTTTCTTCTCAAAGATAACAGTTGGGCCTTGAATGAAAAGTCAAATTAGCTGGACTGAACTGAGCTTCTGGCCAATGCACCGTGAAGTCCAATCCAAATGAGGTTCTCCACCGCAATTCCCTCCACATTCGGGCAACATTCCAGTATCACTATCAGCAGCAGCACAGAAGATGGTGTCCCAGAAGATTACAGGAGAAAGAGTAAATGTTAAAAAACAAAACAAAACACCTCAAACACCCACATATTCTGTGGCTGTCCACTTTGAGTTGGAAATGATTTGTTCCAGTTGTGGAGGCCCTCAATAAGTTGGACATGTGGGAAATACATTCTGTGGGTAATACGAATAAGTAAATAATTGAAGTATAGATTTGTAAATCAACCTGGCAGAGACCCATATTCAAATCTGCAAAATGTGACAGAAATTCCAAAGAATCCAACCTTACATAATGCAAACCCCTTTTAAAGGTGAAAGGGAAACAAGTAACCTCGGGTATGTGGCTCTTGGAAGACCTTCTTAAGTGTGGAATGGGCCCTGTTGGTCCTGCACGGTGTTTATAGGCGTTTGGTATTAAAGAATAAATGATAATAAAATGGGGGGGGGAGGAAAAGTTTGGAGAATGCGGGCATCGATCCCGCTACCTCTCGCATGCTAAGCGAGCGCTCTACCATTTGAGCTAATTCCCCATGTCGGCGTACCGCCGCTCTTACCATACCTACTTTAATTTGTAGAACCGGTTGGAAGGTGCCCACACTGTTCTGGGGGGTGGGGGTGTGTGTGTATGTGTGCGGGGATAATTGGTGACGGCCCCTAGGACCAGGTGGGACTGCGCCTCCTCGAGGATCAAACAGCCCCTGGACGAATTCCACCCCTAAACCCCGCCTATTCCTCTGTGCTGGATCCTGCCGAGAGCAGAACCGCAGAGCGCAGGCGGACCAGGGTGTGGGGGCCTCGGAAGCCCCTGGGCAAAGGTTTAACTAACCAAAAGAAAAAACCCAAATATATACCTAAAAGAAATGGCAGTTGCATTTTGGCGGGGCAATCAAGTTTCGAGCAATGAGACGAGGCTTCGGCTTAACCAGTCGTTCCTGCTAATTCCCGCATCCCTAAGTTCCCATCAGTTAAATCTGCGGGCCCCAGAAACAGATGTTTCCCTTAGGATGTCTTCTAAGATTCGCTTCTGTTTGGCTTTAAAAAAAAAAAAATTTCCGCTGGTGACACAAGGCCACTAAGGTGTGCGCGTCCAGTTAATCTCTTCCCTCAGTCATCCTGATGTCGTAAAGGGTGTAAAAAATTACCTTTACATTAATAGAAAAGCAGATATTATTATGGCTGTGTAGCGGCAGGAAGGTGGCACTCTGGGCAGGTTCGGGATCGTTCTGGGCAGACGGGTCAAGGAAGGAGAGTCTTGGAGCCCTCGGTGGCTTTTCATGCTTTTATTAGTAAAGGTGGCATCAGGTATATGGCAGGCATGGGTCCCGGGCCGGGGGCCGGGAGGCTGGCAGGCCTCCCAGCCCCCAGCGCATCTCACCCTCTCGGCTGCTTTCTACTGCTGCTCGCGTTGGTCAATACTGTCAGTCCTGTTGGTCGGTCCTGGCGGCCTCATGACACCGCCTATTTAAGCGTGTGCCCACTTGCTCATGCCCACCTCGAAATGCTCGCAGCACCGCAGGTGTCCATCATCACAGTGGTGGGAAGGTCGAAAGACCTGATTTCTCTAACCCTACAGGCTGCAAGCTTAGATCCGGTATCTTTGCAAAAAGAGACAAAGGCAACAGATGCTTCTTTTTCTTCTCGGCCTAGTGAGAACTAGATACCAGGTAATGAGAGAGGTGCTAGGTACTGTTCAGTGCTAGTCCTGAGGAGGATTAGCGGGCATTGCCAGGATAGCCTGCAGGAAAGCCAGCTGAAGGTCTTCACCCAACACCTGCACCTTCAGCTGTTTCCTGGCCTCAAATCCGATCATTAAAGGCTTTCTATACCTTTCTCTCCCCCCTCCGCCTCCAGTTTAATGTTATTTTTTAGACTGAATGAAACTGGGGCAAGGTATTCAAAATATAAAAGAGGAGGTATCTTACTAAGAAAGTGACTTCACATCCCTCTGCGGTGGGTAGGCCTTTCCAAAATCCTGATCATGACCTTAATGGTTGCTCTTCTCTTTTGCCCTTTTACTGCAAACAGGGCTGGGGAAAAAACAAACAAACAAACAAACATGGATATTTTCCTGTAAGAAGTCACCTTCCAGCCACCTCTCCTTCCATCTTAGATAAGAGACTTCAAAGCTCAGGTGTAAAAGTGTAAGGAGAATCTCACTGCTCACTTCTAAACTTGGTTCAGCGTCAGCCTGACCATCATCTGGAGACTTTCTTTTTACTCTTCCCTGGAAAGACTTACCCAGCAAGGGAAGTCACTATGGCCTCTACTCATTCTTCTCTCCCTGTTATATTTCCCCCTGATTTTCTTAGAAGTACAACATGGACTCGGAGAGAATGTAGCCCACACCCATAGCTCAGATCCACGGAGTTTTGGCAGGACTGATTGTAAATAGGTACTATTGGTTTGTCTGAGGACTTTCAATCATTAGCTAGAATTCTAGTTTCCAGTAACAATGGATTAGGTGTGGTATTTTCCATTTTCTCGGTTTCCACCGAGATAAAATGAAGGTCATGAATGTGATCTTAAAATTCACCTTGAGGTTATACCACTTGTTGAACTATTCACTCAATTCTAAGCTCACTGATTTGAACTGCACTGTGTCCCCCATTCATATGTTGATGCGCTAATCCCCAACATGTACTTCCCTTATTTGGAATAAGGAAGTACAGTCATGTATGATTTACCGATATTTCAGTGAAGAACCTACCACTTATACGATGGTGGTCAGGCTGGGTTCTCCCATGTAGCCTAGATGTGTACTGGGCTACACCATGCAGGTGTGTGTAAGTACACTCTTGGATGTACACAAAAAGAAGAAATTGCTGACAACTTGTTTCTCAGAGTATTCCTGATCCTTTATGATTACTGTTCTTACAAGGAGAGACACTAAAGAGTCCCTCTCCATATTCCTATTAGAAGACATTGATAAATCTCTTTGGAAGAATAGTTTAGATTTTAAAGAATAACATTATTTTGCTTTATTTTAATAAGCACAGATATTTTATAGAGCAATTTACTTAATCTTTCCTTAAGTATATTACCAGGATAAGCCTTTTCTCTTAAGGGAGGTTAGCATATGCAGCAGACCTCTCTCCTGTCTCTCCTGTTACTCCCCTCAGCAGTGTATTTCAGTAGATCCACCTGTTCTGCTCCCCACTCTGTCTCTGGTGAATCCTCTCAACACCCCCCCCCCCACACACACCTTTGGCCTATACCCCAGTTCTTGTGTGCATAAAAAAAAAATAAAAATAAATATTAAAAAGATAGGTTAGCATAGTCTTCATTTGTGTCTATTTTTTTTTAAGATTTATTTATTTATACATACAATAGCTGGGGTACAGACCAGAGTAGCAAGAGGATTCACCAGAGACAGAGTGGGGAGCAGAACAGGCAGACTGACTGAAACAGTCAGCTGCTGAGGGGAGCAGCGGGCAAGGCAGGAGAGGTCTGCTAGCCATGTGGGTTTCCTTCTCGGCCGGCAGCAGGGATCAAACTTGTGCTGCAGTGGCTGCAGTGTGCTTCATAGTGTGTTGCTTAATCCACTGTGCCACCAGGGAGGCCCATTTGTGTCTGTTTCTGCCTTAGGCTCAATGAAACTGAACATGCAACAATCTCTTGATATTTGATGATTTGCTTTTTGAGAAAGAAAAATTTATTACTTCCATTTTTAAAATGTAAGGTCTGTTTTCACTTTAAATTGCTCCACTGTAATTATGCAATATAAAACTAACACTCAAATAATTTATCCAACTAAGAAAATTTATACACACACAAACAAAAAATATTCCACATGTTCCACCATTAGGATTAGGAATATGCCGCAGGCCAGCTGTGGCAAGGAACTAGGGTCCCCACAGGATGAGACACTGCTGGCAATGAATGTATACGGAAAGGGGTGAGGGGACGAGAAACACAGACACTCTTTCTAGGGTGCCAACATCTTACATCTTCCTCTTACATCTTCCACTGAGTCTCAGCAGTTCTTTATTTATACTTTACTCACAAGAAGCAGGAAAGCAGGGAAACATCATTTGTAACATTTTTAGGAAAAACAGGGGAACTTCAGGCCCCAGCCCTGTGCAAAAAACATGTTTTTGAGAACAGCAGAACAACATTCCTTACATTTTCTTAGGACTGGTGCAAAACAACATGTATCCATCCATATACCAAACGTTGAGGCAGATTTAATAAAACCCAGCTCCATCACAATGAACTAGCCTTTCCACCACAGGCCCCAAGCAAAAAGGAAATATCAAAATTAAACTCCAAACTATATCTATTCCTTACCATTCAATCCCCAAAAGGAGCCACTAACCCAAACCTATCCTGAACCCAATAGTTCGTCACCAAAATTGCTCAGCAACCACTTATTTTGTTTGTTTAGTAAAACAGCCAATCTTACATTTGCCCCCCCTCCGTGGGAAATTTCCAATTAGCACTTAATATGCCTTTACAAGATGGTGACAGTAATATCAGCCAAAACAGTAGAGATCGGGCAGGGGACAGCTTTGGAGCTCCTGAGTTTTCAGGGTTGTCCCTCACGCCGGACTTTTGTCACTCAGCATGAGTAGCGTGGGCCCTGGCAGGAATATACATGATTTCCTACTTAAGTTTCAGAAAGGAGAATCGCAATGGTAATAAAATGCTTTGGATAATGCTGTGTCACGACTCTGGGATACTCTGCAACCCAACTGTTTGTGTTTAGGGCAACCTTAACATCAGGTAAACCCAGACACATTTGAGAGAAATATAGGGAGGTGATCAGGCAGAACAGCAGCACTAAATCCAGGAGATTCACCCTAGCTATATTAAACCTAGGAGGTAAAGGACATAAGATACCCATAAGGTTTACGTTTGGAGATATACAGAATAATATTCTGACATCTTCCTATGTACAGCCTAGTGAATTTTACATATTATAAAACCAGATCATTAAATGGAACACATTCAGTGTCTAGGAAGATTGCTTAAGGTTGACTAAGTCAACTTTGGAAAGTGAATGCAAATATTATCGTAACGCAAACCACCAGAACAAACTTTTCAGGAATTCTGAAATAGGTGCTATATAAATGCAATGGTGCAAACCAACGTTATCCCCACAAAAGAAATACTCCTGAGCCGGGACCTTGTGAAGACGTTCCTTCGATAGCTCAGTTGGTAGAGCGGAGGACTGTAGCGCATGTTCACTGGACATCCTTAGGTCGCTGGTTCGAATCCGGCTCGAAGGACGAGAGTTTTGGAAATTACGGATTAAAAAGTAAACCCAATCATATAAATTTAGGTTCTTACCAAAATTAAAGTCGTAACGCCTTTCTATCTATGAGACAATCTCGCCAAAAGATCCGAATGAATTGCTATTTGAACAAATTCATCTCCCTTGCTTAATGGTGTGAAATTCGGAATAGACTAGTAACACGTCTACTTTCAGTTAGGTCGCGGGAAGACATTTCTCTTTACTCTGGCTTTCCACATGTTCCCCAGATGAGGTTAGATTATTGAAAAGGACTGCAATAGCTGAATTAAATATTATATGCTGCAGATATTTCAGTTGGAGATCATTGGACAAGATTGTGAAGAAAAAGTTGCTATTTCTTTTTTCAAGGCTACAGTTATGGTAAGCTTTGATTTCTATTAGCAATAATCTTTCATAATAGATTCACTAGAAATTGTTCCATAAATACATCATCAGGAAAAACCATCCAGATTTTCCCACTCTTAGCATTTTGTCTTGACGCCAGGAAGAGGAACGCCACTAGGGGGCGTGCATTAACAACGCGTGGCAGCATCCCTGTAATAAACGTGCACTTTTTTTTTTTTAACTCGGGAGCACCTGGTGCTTCATCTATTGCCCTTCTCAAGAGCCATTCAGTGCCTAAAGACACACACACACACCACCTCTCAATTTCTTTACACATTATTTTCACTGTCTCTTCAAAAAGGACAGTAGATTCCAATTCAAACTAGTCATCAAGATTCAGGACAATCGTATCATTTATCGCTGATTTTCGAGAGGAGGCGCTAAGCAGACCCGAACCGGGATGGGCTTGGGGGTGGGGGAGAGGGCATAACCGCAAAATAGTAAGGGTCAAGGTCCTATCTACATTAAACTTAAGGGACTCGGACAATGTTTCTTTAAGACCTAAACACACAATAAAAAGCAGAAATCGTGAGTATTCAAGAGAATTTTTTAAAACCCAGTTTTGTAACCACTGTTTACATGAACTTTAGAACATCTCCAGCAACCTAGAAAACCTTTATATGTGCATATATTTAAAAGATACAAGTAAAGCAAAACTACTAGTATATTTAAGATGTCCCAAGCTCTATAGCCCAACGCCTTCGATAGCTCAGTTGGTAGAGCGGAGGACTGTAGTTCGTCTAACTAGACATCCTTAGGTCGCTGGTTCGAATCCGGCTCGAAGGACTGAACTTTTAAAAGGCTGGCATTCTGCAAACCTGGGCCTTTATAAAGCATACAAGGGAATTTCAACACAGTGAGCCATATGGTATCATTTCTACTTGCAGGAAAACTCAGGCTTAATATAAACAACCCTCAGGTACAAAGGTGCTTCAGTGAAGATGCACGGGGTCTTGAAGTAGGACAGTCATCAGCAGGAGGAATGAATTTCTTGCAATTAAATGGGGCTACTGGGGAGTGTAATAAACGGCAAGGACGCCCAGTCCTAAATTCTACTTTAATTCTACTTTTTGTTTTCGAGACTCAATGGTCCTTTAGGAGATCTCTGTTACGTGGGGACTAATATGAATAAACGTTTTTTTGAAGCCGGTTTCAATATACACACGGTAGAGGAAATACCACAAGTTACCATTACACTGGCACACTGAAACTCCAGCATCATCTACTTCCCGCCCCTCAATCTTTTGACGCAATCCCAAAGTATGTTTTCATTCGTGAAGCTCAGTATTTTGAAAACTTTCAGTATTAAGATTTAAAATCGGGACTGTGGCTTCTCTCCAGAAAAAGAGCAGAGAGCAACTGATAGAATACTGGCTTCAATAAAAATTAAGAAACAGGCATTCAAGAACTCGAGGAGTCCAGTTATTAGATCTTTAGCCCGTGCCAGGGACTCAATCCGGCGTCAATTTACAAATACACTTGGAGCCTGCCTGTGCCATCCAAGCTGCCATCTCGGAGGGTAACTGGACACATTTGGCCCTGCTTCAGCGCTCTGGGTTCCTTTGTGCGCCAGTTATAGCGGGATGGAAACTTATCTGGCGGCAGGAAGGCAAACTCGTCCCAGAGCGCCTTCCAGAAAGTCAGTTGAATTGTTCCTAAGTAGTGCCCGATGCGATTGCCTGCTCTTGTTCCCACGCAGTTGGGGATTGGAGGATCCACAGCTCCTTAGTTATGCGGCTGGCAACCCAAGAGGGCACGTCGTCGGGAGACAAAAAGAGGCCAGGAAAGAGACTTCAGGTTTGGTGGAGAGAACACCTTCCGGCGGAGGAGCAATTGCTGGAGTCTGGTCTCTTCTGCTATGGTTTAGTGCAAAGTGGGAAAAGTAGTTTATGAACCGAGGGCAAACCTGGGGAGACAGGTCACTAATAGCAGAATTAAAGGCGCCGCCCCTTAATTCTTGGCGCAGAGGTTCAGGGTGGCAGAGTGTCTCGAGCTTGAGGTCGGAAGAAGGGGATTCCCAAGTATCACCGACCCTGTAAAACGCCTTGGGGAGAGAGAGTCGAAGCCACGTGTACATCTGACAACATGGATTTGCAATATGACAAAAACCACATTTTAAATGAACATTTTCAACTAAAATAGAAATATCTTAAATTACCAAAATTTAAATCTGAGCAAATGCCCCTAACAAGATTTTAACTTAAAAATATTCAAAACTCTAAATTTTGAAAAATTTCAAATCTTAAAAATTGCAAGTACTGAAATTTAAGTAAACCTTACAAGGTGAGTCAGCCCCCAACTGGACTCGCATCCAGGATCCTTATTTTATCTTTGGAACACATAGACCTCACTCCTTTCCCCAAATAGTTGTCTCCGGGTCAGCCGCAACTCGACTTTTTGCATTTCCCCCAAGGCCTTCTACAGAGTCAACGATACCTGCGGATCCACCCCTTCTGGGTCTGTCTCCCGCCTCTAGACACAGGTTAGCTCCGTCATCCTGAACCGCAGCTCCAGCTCTCGCGATAAGAACATCGGGGCTGAACGAGGAGCCCATTTCCGCCCTTAGCACTCGGCTGGGACCTGCCCACCCTGTCCAATTTGGGCCTTTCATTCGTCATCGCCACATAAGTCCCGCCCCCTCATCGCGACGTCGCACACCCGGCACGTCTTTCGGAGCTGCGCTTTACGGTTGTCGTGGTCCTCTGTCCGCAAGCATGGAGGCAGACGAGTCGGAAAAGGAGGCTGAAGGGTTAGAGGAGGACGCCGTGGATCTGGAAGCCCTGGAAGGGACAGACCCAAAGCCAGAGATGGAGGAGGATCCGGAGGAATCCGAAGAGGCGGCTTGCAACGGCAAGAAGCGAGTAGTGCCTGGTATTGTGTACCTGGGCCATCTCCCGCCTCGCTTTCGTCCTTTGCACGTACGGAACCTTCTCAGCGCCTACGGCGAGGTCGGACGCGTTTTCTTCCAGCCGGAGGGTGAGTGTGCAGGCCATGGCAGTGTGAGGAGGCGATTGCAGCCGTTCCTGGCACCACCCTCTGGCTGCCTGTGCCTTGCAGGTTTCGGGCGCCGGATGCGGGGACCCGGAGCAGGCCCCCAGGAACTTTGGTAACTTGGTAGTGCGCGTGTCTGTTACGAGGCTTGAGTGCGTGTGGGTATCGCAGGGCGCCCCGCTGAACTTTACTTAAAGGATAGTTTGGATTTTAATTTCGTCTCCGTCTGTTTCCGCACTGTCTGAATTTAGTGGTTTGCTAAATGAGTACAGCCTGAATAAAGTGCTCCATGACTTTTCCACAAAGCTGAGCACATTTGTCATCGTGGCCCAGAGACAGTATACGAACACCCGCCTCCATCTCCCTTACTGGCACGAGAATTGGAGTTGGCAGGTCTGTGTGAGCTTTAAAGAGAGTCTCCTGACAAGACTTGACTTAAAAGTTGACATTTGAGGAAAGGATTGAGTTAGACGTGGGGAAACAATGGGCCTTGCAGATCTCCCCAGTCTGGCAAAAAATTAAGGTGGGATTCTGGCCTGCCAGCAGGTTTGGAGAACTGAGCCAATGGGAGGTGCAGTTGAATTGGTGCTGTGTCGTTCCCTTATTCACTTTTCTGTCTTCGTCACCCAGATGGGTTCGTGAGGCGAAGGAAGAAGGCTGCGGCAGCTGCAGGAGGAAAACGATCCAAGTACAGCAAGGACTACACCGAAGGCTGGGTGGAGTTCCGGGACAAGCGAGTAGCCAAGAAAGTGGCGGCCAGTCTGCATAACACACCCATGGGCTCCCGCAGGCGCAGCCCCTTCCGTTATGACCTGTGGAACCTTAAGGTGAGGGTATAGACTTGTCTGAGCACCTTCCCAGCTCAATCCAGGCTCTTGTTTGACCTCCAGTTGGCTCCAGTCCTCCCATCTCCTCCATCTTTGGCCTAACCAGATCTTTGCTTGCTTTCTTGTCTGCAGTACCTGCACCGGTTTACATGGTCCCACCTCAGTGAACATCTTGCCTTTGAGCGCCAAGTGCGCAGGCAGCGCCTGAGGGCTGAGGTTGCCCAAGCCAAGCGTGAGACTGACTTTTATCTTCGAAGTGTGGAGCGGGGAAAGCGCTTCCTTGCTGCAGATGGGGACTCTACCCGCCCGAATGGCTCTTGGGCATTTGCTCAGCGTCCTACTGAGCAGGAACTGAGGGCCATGAAGGCAGCTCGACCAGGGGGACGTGAACGGGCTCGTCTGGCTAATGTTCAGGAGCAGGCCCGCTCCAACCGGGGTCTTCTTGCCAGGATCTTTGGAGCCCCACAACCCTCAGAGAAAGTAGAGAAACCTTCACTGGCCAATGACTCTTGAGGGCTAGAAAGGCTTCTTCTAGCCCAGCCCTGCTGCCTTTCTACCTGATAATGATTATCCAGACAAATATTTTATTCTGTTTCTCAGACCAGGAGTCTTTGATGAGTACCCAGGCATAGAATTTTGTACATCTTTCCTCTTCAGCTCCAAAGCATGCCTGATTGAGGCACCGAATTAATACTTCTGTGATGACTACTATGGATCCAGTTTTGTCTTATATTTGATACTTGACTGCCTGCCTCCTACCCAGTGGGACTCTTTAAACTACCCACTTCCTGGTCTCAGGAAGAGCCTTTAGTTCAAGCTAGAGTGATAATGGCTAGTCCAGGCAACATTTAAACCACAGATAAAAGCAACAGCACTTCCTTTTTATTTAGAAAAGATTAACAGTTACAGGAACTATTGGACTAGGTCTGGGTTAGGAGCCATCTTCCAAATATTATGTAAAGAAAGAAAAAAGGCTTTTTTATATATATACTTTCGCAGTTTTTTTGATAGAGGTGGGGGGAGGCTGTTGAGTAAGTTTCAGCACCTATCTCCTTGAGTCTCATTCATCCCCTTCCTTTCATCTCTTGGTCTTAGAGGCCCCCCCCTTTATACCCCATTCAACATGTACTCTTTCTAAATTTTTTAGCCCGTTTTATCAGTCAGTATTAACCAAATTTCTATATGAAGACCAAGCGACATTAGATAATGTCACATGGCCCTTGGCATTAAGAGTCTTAAGACTGCTAAAACACGACATATTAAAAATAAGTACACTGAGGTGCTCAGTATGCATATGAGGTTAGTAGGGAGGGTATGGTCGACTATCTGGGAAGGTGAGCAGTGCCCTCAATGTAGAGCTGATTCCTGGTCACAGTCTTCAGAAATGACTCCCTTTTCATCAACTTTTGCAAATTATTCCTAAAGTCTCAGAGCCCATGGTGGGGGGTAGGTTGGGGGAAGGGGAGGTGGTTCTAAAATTGCAAACAAAGTTCCATGGACGTCTTAGCTTCAAACCACTGTAAAGGAATAACCAGAAAGAAGAACTGAAACAGGTATCAAAATGAGTATATACAACCTCAGGTTAAAACTCCTGTCAATATCCAGGTTGTTAAATTTACAGGAAGTGGTAGAATGATAATTTGGATTTTTTGGTGCTGTTTGGTTTTTTGTTCATTATCACTATAAATAGCCATGTGTTCTTTTTTGTGAAGGGGTACAGCTACTTTGACTCAAACCGTGTTAGCATCTTACTAGTGCACATTATTTAGGAGAAGAAAAATGTCCAGTAAAAAATTTTGTTATGCCTGGTGTAACATTTCTCACAGTCCATCAATACCTCTCACATCTAGCACCCAAATATCTCCTTGATAATGTTATTCCCTCATCTTAGGAACTTTCTATCTTTGTTTCTGTGTTTATTTCTTTTAAGTGTTTAATGTAGATTGTTTCTTCAGCTCATGTCTTCCAAGTAAACCAGAAAAATCCACTGTCAGAATCTGACAAGCTATTGTATTCATTTATTCAGAACTTTGAGTGCCCTGTCTCTACCTTTGCTGGATAAATACTAGGATCAAGAAGTGCACCCACTACCCCCAGGTGCTAATAGCTTAGAAATTAAAACATAGGACTAATTATTTCTTGAGTGGATGACAAATTGTGTTTCCAGGCCAGTTAGTCTCTGGAGAGTTCACACTTGCAGCTGAGTCAACTGAATCACAGTGAGTAATGTAAAAAAGTGGATGGGAAAAAATGAGCTTCCTAGAACTCACCTTTATTCCCTCTAGAATTTAAGTCCCTTGAGGGCAGGAAATTGCTTTTTGACTCAAAATTTTGCTTCCATATGAGCAGCACTTAATTTTTCTATGTGAGTTAACTCATTTAATATACAACCATGCAATATTGTTTATTCCACCTGCCATTAAAATCAGGCTCAGGGTTATGACACAATTTACCACTTAGTATTTCATAGTCCCAGATTTTGCTGATATTTTCCCAGTGTGTATATGAAATGCTTATTGCTTCAAAGTCATGAGTGGAAAGTCACTGCAAATTTAAATAGATTTATCTAGTGCCAAGAAGAGCAAACTGGGTGATTTAATTCTCAGGCCTCTCCTTTATAATCAGGCTCAGCTGTAAACCTCTTGGAATGAACATAAAATTTATATGGTTCCTCCTAATAGAGAAGCTGAGACTGCCTTTGCTGGAAACAGCAGAAGGAAAATATGCAATCCTTTTAAAGAGGGGACTTTGATAGGTGTGACCAGCTTGTGGTGAACTAATTCCCAGACACACCCAAAAGTCATATAGAGCACTCACCCTCAATTTAGTACCCCCCACCCCAGTCCTGATGTTAGTAATTTCGAGGGCGAAACTTCTGGGAAGCCTTGCAAATGTGCCTAGTTCCCCCAAGAGAGTTAATGTAGCCAATTGCTTGAGGTCCAGTATTAGCTGTCCTGCCCTTCTTGGGGGCAGTCTGGTGTCTGACTCACAAGAGATGCAGTCATTTTTTTCCTCTTGGGTCAGCTGTGTCTGACACCCCTACCGCCAACAAAGCTATATCTGAGATGCCAAGTAATACGAAAGGAATGGAAAGAAATGGGTAAAGTGTTTCTAGTCTATTTTTTTTACAGTATATAAGCATCCTCAAGGCTCCCCTGTACATCAGTGTAAAGTGTTCCCACTTCCCCACAGGCACGAAGGCCTTCAGAAGGGTGCAGTGCTACAGGCCAGCTGAGGCAAGGAACCAGGGTCCCCACAGGATGAGACAGCGTCAGAGATGAATGGATAGGGAAAGGGGAGAGGGGACGAGAAAACACCGACACTCTTTCTAGGGTGCCAACATCTTACATCTTCCACTGAGAGTCTCTGCAGATCTTTATTTATACTTTATTCACAAGAAGCAGGAAAGCAGGGAAACATCATTTGTAACATTTATAGGAAAAATGGGACCCTTCAGGCCCCAGCCCTGTGCAAAAACATGTTTTTGAGAACAGCAGAACAACATTCGTGACATTTTCTTAGGACTGGTGCAAAACAACATGTATCCATCCGTATACCAAACGCTGAGGCAGATGTAATAACCCAGCTCCTTCACAATCAACTAGCCCTTTCCACCACAGGCCCCAAGCAATAGGAAATGTTAAAATCAAACCCAAAACTATGTTCTTTACCATTCCATTCCCAAAGGAGCCCAACCTATCCTGAACCCAATAGTTCGTCACCAAAATTGCTCAGCAACCACTTTGTTTAGTAAAACAGCCAATCTTACAACTGCCCCCCCCCCATCATGGGAAATTTCCAATTAGCACTTAATATGCCTTTACAAGATGGTGACTAATTCAGCCAAAACAGTAGAGATCGGGCAGGGGACAGCTTTGGAGCTCCTGATTTTTCAGGGTTGTTCCTCATGCCGGACTTTAGTCACTCAGCATGAGTAGCATGGCCTCCAGCAGTGCAATATTTACAAAAGAGCCTAAATCTGCAGGGACACCCTACTTTCCTGCCCAGCAGGATTCAAGAGGACCAGCCAGGACTGGCCTGGAAGCCACCTGCAGAAAGGGACTGAGGGACAGGAAGAGGTTCTTGAGAAGCCTGGCTTGTCACCCACCATAAGCACCTTTTGTTGGTATGGCTCTCTGGGTGTCATGGGCCTCAGCATCAGAATAGCCATTGGCATCCAGAGACGCCTGAGAATAACCATGGAAACCACTCAAGTCACCACCCACTCCCCTGCAGCCTCACCCAAACTGGGATATGTCAGGCCAGAAAGCACCTGTTCTTGACCTCACTCCCTTTTGGAATTGT
Organism: Galemys pyrenaicus; assembly: GCA_019455555.1. Classification (NCBI taxonomy): domain Eukaryota; kingdom Metazoa; phylum Chordata; class Mammalia; order Eulipotyphla; family Talpidae; genus Galemys; species Galemys pyrenaicus. Next base: position 1,345,241 of record JAGFMF010012115.1, read on the forward strand.
ATGGATCTGATTGAAACTCAATCCCATTTAGGAATAACTAATTCCAACATTAAGATTCTCAGCAGAGGGGCCTCCCAATGGGTTAAGCAACACACTATGAAGCAAACCACAGCCACTGCAGCACGAGTTCGATTCCCGCCCTGGGGAGGTGACCCACATGGTGTGGCAGACCTCTCCTGGCTTGCCTGCTGCTCCCCTCAGCAGTGTATTTCAGTCTATCTGTCCTTTTTTTTTTTCACCCCTATAGATTTATTTATTTATGCTTCCAGAACTGGGATAAAAGCCAGAGTCACCAGAGGTGAGAGGATTCACCAGAGACAGTAGAACAGGTAGATTGATGAAGTACACTACTGAGGGGAGGGCAGGAAAGGTCTGTTGCGCCATGTGGGTCCCCTCCCTGGCTGGGATCAAACTCGCCAGCAGATGCTTCACAGTGCAGAGCTCAACCTGCTGCACCACCAGAGAGGTTCTAGCTGCCTGTTCTGTTCCCCACTCTGTCTCTGGTGAATCCTCTCACCCCACACCTCTGGCCTGTGCCCCAGTGCTTGTATGCATAAATAAGTCTTTTTTTAAAAAAAATCTCAGCAGAAAAAAAAAAAACTGTTCTAGAACAATATGCTAAAACACCTCCTTCGCATTAAAAAAAAGTACTTTGAGATACCTCCCTCATGTTAAATTTTTTTAAAAGTGTACTTTGGAATATTTTCTATGCGCATAGAAATAGAGCAATAGATGGTAAAGCCATAGGGTGCTTTAGGTGGGCACGGTAGTGCCATTTGATTGTTCCACAATCTTTTAAACCAATGCCTGGAATTTCACTGTGTGATCATAACTTGTCTTGCTAGCATGAGTAAGTTTGCTTCCAAATACTACTATAGAAATGCTGTAAGTACTGTATCGTACATATGTTGATGTGGATGGTGTGAGTGTGTCTGCAAGATAGAACTTTGATGTTGGACTTGTTGGCTTAAGTGGAATTTGTACTACAATTATTGATAGAAATTGTAAATTGTCCTTCAAATGGGTTGAAACAAGGGCATAGGGTAGGGAGCTTTTCACCAGTTTGCCAACAGTGGTTATGAATGTTTTCTACCTCTTGCCCTTTTTTTCAGTAAATGCCTTAGCAGTTTTTACCCACCATTCACTGTTCTATTTCCCCTAAGTAAAGCTGGAATCTATGGGGTCTGCAGCCTCTAAAATGGCACATGGGGGTAGTCATGTATAACTGTCCGAGCGACAACTCGGTGCAGGCAGATGCCCTAAGCACAAAACAACTAAGGAATTCACAGAAAAAGAAGTGGTTAAGTTGAAAAATTATAATTTTAAATTAAGAAAATAAACAGCTTTAGCTAAAAACAGCTTTTACATGTTATAATTTCTTAATTTTAAAAAAAGATTTTATTTCTTTTTGCATAGAGGAACTGGGGTACAGGCCAGAGGTGCAGGGGGTGAGAGGACTCACCAGAGGTAGAGTGGGAAGCAGAACAGTCAGATGTAGCAAAATATGCTGCTGAGGGGAGTAGCAGAGAGATAGGAGAGGTCTGCTGTGCCATGTGGGGTTATCTCCCTGGCCTCAGAGATGATAACGTTGAGACTTAACCTCTAGGCCACCAGGAAGGCCCAACTTAATTTTTTTAGAACACAGATTTCTAGAAAAATTATGACTGATACTACAAGAATCTCCATTTACCTTGGATCTAATTTCCTCTCTGCATCTAACATTACTATGATACCACACACACACAGACACACAAATCCACATTACACAAACAAAGCAGGTGGGTCTACTCTTGGCTAAGAATTCAGGGATCACTCAAAAATCCAGGGTCCCTCAACCCAAGGTTTGCTGATTGGCAGGATCCACCAGGCAAAGTACTTGGCCCACTGTGGTGGACTCAGCTGCTTTTGTCATGTGGGACTCATGAATACACTGCTATAAATATTCGGTACACATTTTGTGAGGACAGAAGTTTTAATTTCATTTGGGTAAATTCTAAGGAGCAGGATGGTTGCATCACATGTTAACATAATGTTTAGCTTTATAAGGAATGACCAAACTGTCTTCCAAAGAGTCTGTTCCTTTTTTCACTCCCATAATATGACACACTGATAGAATTAGATGGAAATAAAGCAGAATGAATTTATATTTATTTATAATTTATATATTATAATTTATAATGAATTCCTATATATACAGGAAGCTTGAAGATTTAAACATGTGACTGTATCACATTATATTGAGAAATAAACCTTTAAAAACAAATATATGTTTCAGCAATATTTCTGTGATGTACTAATCCACTGCTTAAAAAAAACACTACATACTGCACACCATTCTCCAGCCGTGAGATTTCAACTTTTCAGAATCACAACCACTATGGAAGGCCATATGGAGATTCCTCAGTCTACTAAAAATAGAGCTACCATATGACCCAGCAACCCCGCTCCTAGGGATCTACCCAAAGAACACAGAAAACACTGATCCAAAAGAGCACCTGTTCCCCTATGTTTATTGCAGCACTATTTATAGTTGGTAAGACCTGGAAACAACCCAAATGCCCAAAAGTAGATGACTGGATCAAGAAGATGTGGTACATATACACAAATGAATACAATTCAGCAATCAAAAATGATAAACTAGAGCCATGTATAGAAGCATGGATGGAGCTAGAAGGAATTATACTCAGTGAAATAAGTCAGAAGGCAAAAGAAAAAAATTAGATGGCTTCACTCTTAGGAGGAGTGTAAAGGAACAACAACAGAGCTCAAGAAAATGAACAATTACAGCCAAAAACAAACAAACAAAAAACACAACAAGAACAAAAGGACAAAGACAAACCAAAGGGATCATTCGGGGGTTTGGGGAGGTAGAGACCAGGATGAGAGCAGAAAGAGCACAAGGGACTGAGGTGATGGTGCATGGGTGAAATGGTGGTGGGAATTCCCTGGGGACTACAAATGATGTCAAATATAATTAAATAAATCTTAAATAAATACATAAATAAATAAATAAATGAGTTATTTGTAAAGATTTATAGTTAAGACATCAATTTAGGACCTCCCTAGTGGTGCAAGGGATTAAGGTATAGCAATATGAAGCTATCCACAGCCACTGAAGCACCAGTTCAATCCCAGGCCAGAGAGCTGACCCACATGGTGCAGCAGACCTCTCCTGTCTCACCCACTGTCCTCCTCTGCACTGTATTTTAGTAGATCTGCCTGCTCTGCTCCCCAATGTCTCTGGTGAATCCTTTCACCCCCCTGCACCTCTGGCCTGCACTCCAGCTCTTGTGTGCATAAATAAATAAATCTTTTAAAAAATACATCAATTTAGGTATTTCAACCTGGTGGTCCACAAGCCTGCTCGGACCCACAATTAGGTACCTGTATCTCCATATTTCTGAGACACTGACTGAGTTAGTAGTCTGCAAAGGTGATGATAATTTACATTAGAATTTACAAAGAAACCAAAGTATTTTCTAAAACATTGTTTGTTATTGTTGCAGTTGTGACTTTTGGTGTATTTGCTTTTGGAGGCAACCTAAAATAAGCAGCCTAAAGAATAACTTACTAGTGATAATTCTTCTAGACATTGTCCACAACTCTACCAAAAATCTCAGCTCTATCTTATAAGCTAATATTGTCATTTATTACTTAGTCTAAATACTTCTAATTAGCAGTAAATCAAGTCACTTTCTGAGAGAAGTAAGCAAATCTAAATGGACTCATTCCTCCCCACCCCACCCCACCACACCCGCCATGGTCCAAAGTTGTACAAAACAATACTTGGTGAGCCAATAGGTATCAAATTCCAAATAGCCTTTCTCAGAATAAAATCTATTCTATGCAGGGTAGTCCATTCAACAATGTTTTAAAATCGTATTCAAGGGTAACATAATTGCTTGAAAATTGGGATAGAATCCAACTGACTTACTACATTTTGTCAGTTTTTAGCTGTTTCACACTTTCCAACTCATGGCCACCTTCTGGAGAAAAAAAGTTGTTCTGAATCCAGCTTGAGCACTCTAAGAATTTACTACACTAAGCGGATGAAATTCACCCTTATTCTGGTCTTTATACAGTTTTTCTCACAAACTCTGGCAGAAACATGTTGAATTTCTTTGGTTCAGAAACACTCTATTCTTCCAGTTATTTCTAAGATGACTATCATGGTTTGACTCACTTCTTTTACTGCCCAGAGGTTTTAATCGAACATAAATAGGGGGAGATTACCTGTCCAAGGTGTAATAATCTCCAGTGACCCACATTGGTATTTAAAGTCTGGTCTGAAGACTTATTTCCATTCTTGTTCCCTCAAATAATCATATTTCCAAACTCCAGATGTGCTAGGTTTCTCATGTTTATCAGTCCTGGTCTGTACTCCTCAGTGTAACTCTGCTCAGCTTTCTCTGTTTTTGAAGTATCATTTGCTATTGAACTATCTATCTTCAATTGTCCATATGAAGTACCAATACTATAAAACCTACCTGAATCTGCGTTACCTTAAGTATGTTTCTTAGAGGACTAGTGTAGGGTTAGAGCAATCAGGTCTTTCCACCCTCCCACCACTGTGATGATGGACACCTGAGGTGCTGCCAGCATTCCAGGGTGGGCATGCGCAAGTGGGCGCACCTGAGTTGGACACGGGCTTAAGTGGGCAGCGTCATGAGGACGCAAGGACCGACAGTACTGAAGAGCAGTGAAAGCGAGAGCACCAATGCAAGCAGTAGCAGTAGAAAGCAGCCGAGAGGGTGAGATGCGCTGGAGGCTGGGAGGCCTGCCAGCCTCCCGGCCCCCCAGCACCTCTGCCTGCCATGTACCTGGCCACCTCTACTAATAAAAGCATGAAAAGCCACCGAGGGCTCCAAGACTCCTTCCTTTACCCTCGTCTGCTAGAACCATCCCGAACTTGCTCCGTACACTTTCCTGTCACTACAACTAGTCACACACACACACTTCATGTTCTGAAATGCACATTGTCTCTGTCTATGTCACGTTTACAAGCTCTTTGCCCTTTATCAAAGCAAATATGAATTGAAATCATTCCACTGATAGCCTCCCAATCCTATGGAAATGTGTGTTTCTATGTGAGAGATGGTGTGTATTTTTGGAAAGTACAGTAACACAGCCCTAGTTTTGCCATCCAGAGGCAATCACACTTCTCTTCACACATTATTCCTCCAGCAGTCTCCTCTCTGTATCATACTATCATCAGGGTCCTTTCATGTCCTCTTCCCTGTACTAATGCTACAACTGCAAAGCAGAGCTTTGAGCACATTTTCCGTGCTTTCATTTCAAACAGCCAGCCTGAATACCACATTATCTGAGAGTCAGAATGTGCTGCCATTGGCTGCCAGGAGGACACCGTTTATTTCCATGGAAACTGGCCTTTCACCTCCTGGAATCTGCGGTGAGCACCGACTTCGGCAGGGACCACCACTTGCACATTGTTGCTGACCTAGAGGGTGAGACTCTTGGTGGGAGTGAGCAACATGTATTGCTCAGTTCCCAGAAAGAATCACGAGGAAGGATTACAAGTGTGTGTTCATCCATGTGGGTGAACTGTTGCAAATAACTTATATCTTGGGTCTTTGAATTTTAAAAAAAAAATCTTCGAAAGTCATTTATATAATTTTAAAACAAAGGTGTACACTGTCCTAAGTTATTTTAAATCCATAAAATCTGTCAAACATCACAGAAAAATTCACCAAAATGTTATTAATGGGTTCTCATATTCCTTGCTCATGTTACAGGGCAACCCTAATATAAAATGAGTTTCCCTGACTGGGTTTTTACCTGCGTGCTCAGAAGACTTTTATAATAAGCCCCAACTTTAGGCACACACGATAAAAGTTATTAAAGGGTTTTATTTTATAAAAGAAGGGGAATAAAGTAGAAATAACACAAAAAGAAGAGAGGGATACAAATCCGTAAATACCCTATCAGATCTCCTGAGTTGGAACTCAATGGTACATTGAGAGCTGGCTCTGAATTAAGGGAGATGGTTCCCAAGGAAGAGGTGAGCCCAAGGCCCACATGTCTGGTTTTATAGCCAGCCTGGCTGCTTAACTCCACCCTCAGGTCCCAGTGATCCACTCTTCAATAATCATATTATCGGATTTGTGGTTCTGGAATACCAGTGATCTGGAATGGGGGGTTGGAGTTCATAAACCTATTTGTGTAATCCATTTAGGACTACCTTTTCCCCTAACAAGTATTTTGTCTTTTTTTTTTTTTCATTCATGATTCATTTGTTTTGCATTTGACAGATGCAGAATGAATTATGCAATAATTTAACAATGAGAAATAAAACTAGTTATAAAAATAAATGTAAAGATAGTTTAAATAGGGAAATTGGTAACAGCCTGCTAAGAAATCACATGTGATTTTGAGGACACTTAAAAATTCTGAGTAAACAACAACAACAACAACAAAATAAAAAAAACAAAATAAAAATTCTGAGTAGCTGAGTTTTTCAAGTATAAGTGTCATATTTTATCTGCCCTCCAGGAAGTAGTTTCCTTCCTTACTCTTACAAGGTTCTCCCAAAGAGTAACAGGGTTTAATAGACTGACCTGCTATAATATTTAGTTTTTTTAATTCCCTTTTGCTAACACTGACACACCAAAATATAAAGATAATAAGAAAAGACTTTCTTTTACATAATGCTTAAGAACAAACAGGAAAAAAAAAACCTACCCAAGTTATCAGAACTCTAATGAACTTTTGGAAAAAATTGAGTAACAAATAATTCTATAACTACACTAGGACACAGCTATGATGATTATTTCAAGTTTACTGAGATACAGAGACGTTAATAAATTGCTGACATTCAAAAAACTAGTAGATGACAGAATAGGGATTAAATGAGGCTATCTGCCCCAGACCCCTGTTGTTAATCCCCATGCATTTTTACATATTTGAAGGCTCATTTCCTGGAGGGGCAAGCCAATACTGGCACAGCGGGTAAAGAGTACTAGACAGAACAAAAAACATTTGCAGTCACACTCAAGCAGGCTCCTTTGCAGTTATCCACCTATGGATTCAAGTTTCATTCACTCATGAATTCTGATACTGCCGGACTGAAATTACCTCCAACATTTATATACATAGAATTTTATATTAGGTTCTTGACCACCATTCTTTGCTGCCCTGGTTTTTATTCTTGTTTTCTGCCCACCCTCCCTGTAACCTACCATTTTTATTTTAACTGTAAGTTTTCGTTTCACTCCCCTGAGTGGAAAGCTCCCATCTGCTGTTGTAGCAGCAGGAAGGCAGCACAGGAACAAGGTTCGGGATGGTTCTTAGCAGACGGGGGTCAAGGAAGGGAAGGAGAGTCTTGGAGCCCTCGGTGGCTTTTCATGCTTTTATTAGTAGAGGTGGCCAGGTACATGGCAGGCAGGGGTGTCAGGGGGCCGGGAGGCTGGCAGGCCTCCCAGCCTCCAGCGCATCTCACCCTCTCGGCTGCTTTCTACTGCTGCTTGTGTTGGTCAGTACTGTCAGTCCTGGTGTCCTCATGACACCGCCCATTTAAGCCCGTGTCCAACTCAGGTGCGCCCACTTGCACATGCCCACCCTGGAATGCTCGCAGCACCGCAGGTGTCCATCATCACACCAATGGTGGGTCGGTAGAAAGACCTGATAGTTCTCTGATCCTACAGCTGTGAATCTCAGCTCTGGATTTTTGTACCTGCACCTAGGCTACACTTATGCTGGGAGGGAAGGATGTCTTGAACAAACTCCACAAGCAGGTTTTATGGACCCCATTCCCAAGAGATCCAAGATATCAAGGGCTACAAATCCCATAATGTCGTCACCAACAAAAGGAGGATTTCTGGGAACTGAGGGTGGAGTTAAGCAGCCAGGTATATAATCAGACATGTGGGCCTTGGAAATGCTTGGGTTTTTCTGCCAGCCTTCGGCATGCTGTTGGGGTCCAGCTCAGTGGAACTGGTAGGACACATTCACCAATTTATCTCTCTCTCTTTCTCCCTGAGTTACTCATTTCTTCTTCCCCCCTTTTTGTAAACAAGCCCTTTACTACCCCTTTTTGTGTGTACCTGCAGCTGAGTCTCATTATAAGTTCTTTTTAAGCTCACAGGTGAGGACCCACAGAAAAGTCAACCCATTTCACATCCGGTTTGCCCTGTAACACTTAGACCTTTTGAACTCCCTGCATATATGTCTCCATAGGCAACTGTCATGAACTCAGCTTTGACATCCATGATCCTTCACTGAGAGATTAAGATGTCTCCTGAGAATCTCTCATCCATGGAAAGTTAAGAATTATAATTGTACCAGCTAACACACCCATTTAACAACAATAATTAAAATGCCGTCAAAAAGACAAAGTAATGTACTAGATGGAGTTGCCTTGTGTGGTAAAATTTGAGATCCTTCTCCTTAGTGTTTGTATATATATTTTTTATTCATGACTACATTTTTAAAAATTTGTTGTGTTGTTTTATTTCCCAGTTACTTACATCATTAATGAACTATTTTGAAATGCATTTTTTTAAAAGATTTATTTATTTATGTATGTATACAAGAGCTGGGGTACAGGCCAGATTTGCGGGACGTGAGAGGATTCACTAGAGAGACAGAGTGGGGAGCAGAACTAGGCAGGAGAGATGTGCTGTGCCATGTGGGTCCCCTCCCTGCCTGGGGATCGAACTCACCTTGCTCTGCTTCGGATGGTTCACAGTGTGGTGGTCAACCTGCTGCGCCACCGGGGAGGCCCCTATACATGTTTTGTGATGGAAAAGTCACAAGCAGCTAACTGTAACATGGTCAAGATTACTGAACTGAGAACAGTTTTCTCTCTTTGGGAACTTTCTGGTATAAAATTAAACTAGAGTGCTTAAGTGGGACCACTTTTTCTCAGGTTTTCAAGGTAAGTGAAACCTAGGCTCTTATTTTTATTTGTTCACAGTCTCTGAGTTAGAAATGTTAAATGAACTTTATTTCCACATATGATTTTGGAAATTGGATATCCCCCCAAACTAAACATACACGATAAAACCATAAATAGGGAGGAAATGATCACATACAGCTTATTCTTTAGAATAGGTCAATTAGGGCCTCCCTGGTGGCACAGTGGGTTAAGCAACGCACTATGAAGCAAACCACAGCCACTGCAGCACGAGTTCGATCCCTGCCACTGGCCAGGGAGGGACCCCACATGGCGTAGTGGACCTCTCCTGCCTCGCCCACTGCTGCCCTCGCCAATGTGTTTCGGTCAGTCTGCCTGTTCTGCTCCCCACTCTGTCTGGTGAATCTTCTCACCTCCCTGGACTCTGGCCTGTACCCTAGCTCTTGTAAGCATAAGTAAATAAATTAAAAAAAAAAAAAAAGAATAGGTCAATAGGGAAGTCAATAAATTATTTAGCCACTACCATTTTTATTAGTGTGGGTTGTTTTAATTTCCGAAGGAAAGAAACTTTTATAAGATATCATTAAGGTTTTATGCTAATTTTTTAAAAAGAACACTGAATATAATCAATCTGTTTACATCTTTTTGACAAGTTGGTGACCAACTAGTTTTTAATTATACTTCATCACCCAGAAGGAAGAGAAGTACACATTTTTATATGTTCACATGCAGCGTGTTGTCCTGGGGAGATGCCTGTTAAGCATGCTGCGTGGTTTCTGAAGGTATGTCTGCCTTTTTATTGACTGAAGGACCCCCTGTCACGTTAATTTTTTTAAAAGATGTATTTATTTATGCATGCAAGAGTTGGGGTACAGACCCAGGAGGCGAGAGGATTCACCAGAGACAGAGTGGGGAGCAGAACAGCAGATCAACTGAAGTACACTGCTGAGGGGACCAGCATGCCAGGCAGGAGGTATCTGCTACGCTATGTGGGTCCCCTCCCTGTCAGGGGATGGAACTCATGTTGCTGTGCCACGGATATTTCACAGTGCCGGGCTCAACCCACTGTGACACCAGGGAGGCCTTTTTTTTTTTTACCTTTTAACTACCATTTATTATATATTTTTTTCTGCATTGTATGCTCTATTCTCTTAAGCTACCTAATTAATTCTTTTCAAAGTTATACTTGAATATAGTTCAAAAATATCAATGGTTCCAAATCCCAGGGAAAAGCTGTCAGATCTTAAGGAAAAGCTTTCAGTTTTTCCACACTAAATACAATGCTGTTGGTAAGGGTTTTTGTAGGTGCTCTTTATCCTGATGAGGAAGTTTATATAGATAAACTTTACTGAAAGGGTGTTTGTTTTTTGAGTAATGAGTGAGTGCTGAATTTTGTCACACTTGCATTCACCAATATGATCTTGTGGTTGTTCTCCTTTACATTCTGTTGTTATTGTTGTTTTTCTCATCTGCACAAGGCAAGTTTAGTGAGGAAAGGAAAAAGGAAGGAGGAGGGCAGCATCTGCTGCCACAGATGCAGGCAGGGAGAAGAGCTGCCTCCTTTACTTTGTTATGTGGCATCAGACAGCAGGCATTAGTTTTTGAATATTGAAGCTGTCATTCAATTTCTGGTTAAATTTCACTTGGCCATGGTGTATAATTCTCTATGTATTTCAGGTTTGGTTTGGGAATAAGTTGTTGGGAAGGTTTGAATCTATGTTCAGTAGTATACTGGTGTAAATTTTATTTTATTGTGCGGTTTTGGTATCTCACCTGCTCACCCCCACACCTCTGGCCTACACCCCAGTTCTTATGTGCATAAATAAATAACATCTTTTTTAAAAAAGAAAAATATACTCATAAATTGGGTTACAAGGTGGTATCTTATTTTCTTCAAGAAGTAAAAAAAAAGTGTTATTCTTTAATATTTGCTAGAATTAATACAAACTGTTAAAGTGGAATAACTAAAAAGAAATAAAACTGATATTATTTGTAGGTATTCTAATTGTCAACATAATACAGCTACAGAAAATCAGTTTTGTTGCTGGATTTGAGCATAATACTATACATGGAAGTAAATGGCATTCTGGTATACCAGCTAAAAATACCAACATATTAAAAAACAATACACGGGGCCTCCCTGGTGGCACATGAGTTAAAATTGTAACAGGGTGGTCCCAGGAAAAGGGGAAGTTCTTAAAATCCTGGTTCCGCCCTAAGTGGGTGGAGCTGAGGATAAGAAGATTTCTGCAGAGAAGAGAAGAAAGGAAGATGGAGAACAGCAAGGAGACCTGGAT
>JAGFMF010012115.1:1364271-1393704 GCA_019455555.1 Galemys pyrenaicus
TGGCCGGCAGCAGGGATCGAACTCGTGCTGCAGTGGCTGCGATTTGCTTCGTAGTGCGTTGCTTAACCCACTGCGCCACCAGGGGAGGCCCTATTCTTTCCCATGTTAACAATGGCATTTTGGTCCTTGGATTTTACTGTCCTCTATTCCATGATTCCATGGTAAAACTTGTTTAATAAATGTTCTTGTTGACTCATGTTTTCTTTATCAGTTGAAATCTTTAGATTAATTTACTAACAAACTCATACCATCTTGTTATTCATTAAATAACTTCCATAGTGCCAGATGTGATTGCTGAACTAAGGAGGGATTTTCCTTTTTATACCATTTATTTTTTTTAAGATTTATTTTTATTTATTTATGCATACAAGAACTGGAATGTAAGTTAGAGGTGTAGAGGATGGTGAGAGAATTCACCAGAGACAGAGTGGGGAGCGGTGCAGGCAGATCTACTGAAATACACTGCTGAGGGGAGCAGCAGCCTAGACAGAAGTCTACTATACCATGTGGGTCAGCTCCCTGGCTGTGTTCAAACTCGTGTTGCAGTGGCTGCCAATAGCTTGATAGTGATGAGATTTAACCCCTTGTGCCACCAGGGAGTCCCTATACCTTCTTTTTCTCCTTTTTTTTTTTATAAACAACTTTCTGGGGAATATTTCCAATGTTTAAAACTGGTCCCATATTATCTTCAAATACTGGTTGCCAGTCACTATTGGTCTCCTTTCCATTATGACAGTGGTGATTCACATTATTAGGTGTTCACACAGAACATAGTCATTAAGTTCTTATTTTTTTTTTTTTCAGAATGGCTCCCACCCCCAAATTTCCTGTACAGCCTAGTTTTGAGTCTTTACAAGTTAAGATTCAAATGTCTGATACTTGTCACCGATGGACATTTTGGGGAGAATCTGTATTATTCCCACTGACCACTGAGAAATGTGGAGTCTCTCATCACATCCAGAAGCTACACCCACATAGCAGGAGAAGAGCCCCAGTAAACATTCCATGGCCCTAGTAACTGAGTTAGAAGAACTGGAGGACAAATAAGGCGAATGTGGAAGAATGGGGCTTCACCAAGATTCTACTTGTTTGATTTCAATCTCTGAGTGGATTAAGTTGTGTATAATCACTTCAGTGAATTGATAGAAGAAAAACTAAACTGCTTCTGATATTATAATATCACTGGGGATCAGCAATATTTTCCCTACAAAATGTCTGGTATTTAATCAAAATAACTAGGCGTAAACAGTGACAGAATCATATAACTGAATATAAAGAAAGCACAATAAGAATAAATTTACCGTTAATCCACTAGAACAGAATTAAGCTTCAAGGATTTTATTTATTTATTTTTGGGGGGAAGGAGTTGTATTTATTTTTTTAAATTTTGTATATATTTTACATTATTTTTCATTTTTGTACAGTGTATATTTCTCATTCCCATCACCAATTGAAAGATTCAAGAACTTTAATAAAATTATTTTAAACATGTTGAAAAAAGAGACATGCTGGTAAAATTAGACAAAAGTGAGTAGCATCTCCCTAGTGAAACAATTAAAAGTAAAATGATTATCTAAGATTAAAAAATAGAATAACCAATATAAATATCTCATTAGTTTTGACAGTACACTAGACATAGTTCTGAAACACCTCAAGATAGCTGAATCATAAAACCTAGTGGTAGCATTTTCAATGCTAAACTCATACACACAAAGAAAATATTAAAATCAGTCAAAGATATACTATATTTCAAAAACCCAACAGTAAATTAATACCTGACCTGCAGATAGAGAGCATGCAAGCCAGTGATAATTTAATGACATTTGTGAAAGGCTCAAGATAAAGAACTGATAAACCAGATTTTTTTTTAAAACCAGTATTCTATAGCCAGTGAAAATATCTATAAATGAAAAATCCCTGATTAAAAATAAAGATGACAGTGATATACAATAAGGAAAAGTTGTTTTTCAAAAACTCAGGATGACATAAGTGGATATTCATATTAAAAAAAAATTAGCTATTAACTTACTCTCACATTTAATCTCATGAACATTAAAGAAAAATAAAGGAATAATATACACAACTCTATACCCATAGTTTGATAACCTAGATGAAATGGACCAATTCCTTGAAAAATATAACCTACCAAAACTCACACAAGGAGAAATACCAATAATAAGAATAGGTCTGTTTTGATGAAAGAAATTGAATGAGTAATTAATAACCTCCCAAACTAGAAAACTTCAGGTACAGATGGTTTCACTGTCAAATTTTATAAAATATTTAGGGAAGAATGATGCCAATTTTCTATAGTCTCTTCCAGAAAATGGAAACAGAAATAGCACTTAAAACTCATTCCACGAGACCAGCATTTCCTAATGCCAAAACCAGTCAAAACTATTATAAGAAAAACTATAACTAGTATCTCCCATGAGCCAAATGCTCAGCAAATATTAGCAAGTTGAATCCAACTGTGTATAAAAAGAATTACACAAATGACATTTAGTCCAGGTCTGCGAGACTGGCTTGAGGTGAATTTGAAGGTCAATTAATACAATTCATCACATCAACAGGAAAGAAGAAAAATCACATAATCATACCAGATACCAAACAAGCATTTGACAAAATCAAATATTCATTCATAGTAAAAACTCTCAGTAAACAAGGAATAGGTGGATATGTGCTCAACTTGATAGAGAATGCACAGCTGAGACCATATTGATTGTGAAAAACTAGGTGCTTTCCCCCTAAGATAAGGAATAAATAAGAAGGCTATCCCTTCTCACACTCCTTTTAAACACAACACTGAAAGGTCTAGATAACATCATAAGACAAAATAATATCATAAGAACTGCAGCATGAGTTCGGTCCCAGGCCAGGGAGGAGACCCACATGGTGCAGCAGACCTCTCCTGTCTCGCCCGCTGCTCCCCTCAGCAGTGTACTTCAGTCAACCTGCCTGTTCTGCTCCCCACTCTGTCTCTGGTGAATCTTCTCACCCCCGGCCTCTGGCCTGTACCCCAACTTTTTAAAAAATCTTTTAAAAAAGATAACATTATAAGACAAAGAAAACAAAGTGCATTCAGAATGGGAATTCTAGGGTGTAAATATTTGTTACATGCTGTAATGGGATTAGTAGGGATGATCAAGTGATATGCTAAAAGTATCTCTCTTTCCATCTATAATCTAAAGAGTGTGTGTCAAGAGTATTGTTCTCCCAAAACAGACAATAGATGATTTTCTTTGCAAAAGACAAACACTAAGGTGGACACACTAGGAAAAACAAGAAGAGTCTTTTAGAAATTGGTTACCCTTGATGACTTTCTCAGCCCATTTCATTACTGAGTGAAAATAAATTTCATAGTAACCAATTTGCCAAGACCCCCTTTGATGTCCTTGTTTCTTAGGCTGTAGATGAAGGGGTTCAGCATGGGCGTCACCACAGTGTACATCATAGCAGCTGCTATATCTTTCTCAGCTGAGTGCGAGGATGAAGGGTTGAAATACAGGAATATGATGGTGCCATAGAAGAGGCAAACCACAGCCAAGTGGGAGCCACAGGTGGAGAAGGCCTTCCATTGTCCTTTTGTGGATGGGACTCTCAGGACAGCGCCAGCAATAAGAATATATGACACCAAGATGCACATAAATGGAGCGATCATTATTATTCCTGCTTCTATAAGGATCATCATCTGGTTGAGGTAGGTGTCAGAGCAGGAGAGTTTCAGCAGGAGGGTGACATCGCAGAAGAAGTGGGGGATGGCGTTGTCTGCACAGAAGGAGAGTGGAGTCAGCAGCAGGGTGTGCAACAGGGCATTGAGGATGGCGACGACCCAGGACCCGGCCACCATTGTGGCGCAGAGCCAGTGGGTCATCTTTGTGGAGTAGTGTAAGGGGTGGCATATGGCCACGAAGCGATCATAGGCCATGACAGCCAGGAGGAAATTGTCCATGTCGGCAAGTACGATGAGAAAATACAACTGTGTGAGACACCCACAGAAGGAGATGGCCTGACTCTCAAGTATGTGATTGACCAGCATTTTTGGGACAGAGGTGGAAGAGAAACAAATGTCCACAAAGGACAGGTTGCTGAGGAAGAAGTACATGGGGGTGTGCAGGCGGGAGTTCACACCGATGGCCAGGAGGATGAGCAGGTTCCCCAGGACTGTAGCCAGGTACATGCTGAGGAACAGGAGCATGAAAAGGAACTGCTGGCGTTGGGGCAGCCTGGAGAGCCCCTGAAGGAGGAGCTCAGATACACTGGACTGGTTTCCCCCTCCCATGGGTCTGGCCCAGGGGCAGGGAAGAGAGAGAGACTTCAGAAACCAAAAGCTAAAGATTTGATCTCAATAACCCAACTCCAGCCACAGCACCTAACAAATCTTGTGTCACAGTTGTTGAATCAGGATCTGCTCCTATTCCCTACACCCTCAACTTCCAACTCCCAGCCCTAGATGCTGATGCTGATCTCACTAGACTCAATTTTAAAATTTTATCAAATAACATAAAAACATAAGGTATATAGAAAGTCCTTTTTTCCCATTATGTACATCTCCATGTTTAATCCCACTTTGTAGTAGCACAAAGAAAATAAAAACAGCTGATTGCTACTGGGTTTGTCTTGACCTACAGCTGATGGATCTAGGATTCTTACTATTGCTTTCTCAGTCCCTTAACCAGAGGGGTTCCTCAAAGACCTCCACTCATGGATAAAGAAATACTGACAGCTCCACCTTTGTCATCTCACCTGGAGGGGCTGGTGCTGTGGCTATCAAGTGGGCTTCACCTTGGAGGAACTGGGCAATGTTCCTATTTTTTACAAGGTTTGGAAAATCTTGAAGATGGAGGCAGGTTCTGAGCTCATGGAAAGCAGATGTGCACAACCTTAGCCCTCTGTGCAGGAGGGATATTTGGGGGGGATTAGAGGCAGGTATTTATAGTAGCTTCCATGGCCACTGAGACCAGATTCCCTGAGAGCCTCATTATGGACAAGCAGAAAGCAATCATCCCACCAGTTTCCTGGCCCCTGGTCCCTGTGGACCCAACAATGATGACAAAGTATATTTATTCTCTAATCCCTGGGTCAGAGCTTGGAGACACGATCTGGGTGGAGACAAATCCCATAGAAAATTCCCTGAGACTTCAAATTGCATCACCTTGCTGATATGGACTTATATTAATGACATTTCAGTTATTAAAAGACTTTTATTTTTGCTCAGAAGTTGACTGGGGTAATTGCAGTATTATCCAAGTGGGTCCCTTTGTTCCCTCTCACATCTGGCTGCTTATTGTGTAGAGTTAGTGATTCATTTGCAGACAGTAAAGGTGGCACTTGACATTACAGAGTGGTGCTTAATTCTTTCTAACCGTTGGTGTAAAGGATAACCAGTCTGTTTGGGGCAGGAGATAAATACATCAGACAGAGGATAGCAGGCTATGATTCCTGGCAGCCACTGTATTTCTTTCTAGATATTTACCTTGCTCACCCTTCTCTGACAATGACTCCTTAATCCATAGTCACAGAGGTTTATGTTTACCCCCCAACTTACACTCTAACACTTTCTGCCCAATGAGGCTTCAATATTGGATTAGAGAACCTGGATCTGAAGTTGAGGGCCAGTGGGTCATCCTCAGTAAAATTTCGTCAAGATATGTAAATTCAGAGGCATTTAACTCTCCTCTGACCAAAGTCTATAGAGATGAGAAAGAAACACAACCACACAGAGAGTAGGGAAGACAGGAGAAAGCCCTATGACTGTCCATTTAGGACAATGCCTGGTCTATGTTATGGCCTCATTCACAGTGCTTGGCTACAAATAGCACATGTTATTTGTATTATAGATAAAATAAAACAAGTCTTTCTGAGTTAAGCAGAAAAAGAATTCTAGAAAATGATAATGGACACCTTTTGGCAACGGGAGTTCCAGCCTCAGAAGTCACATAGCAGCTTTAAGGCTCACAGCCTGCTGCAGAACTGCGTGATTAGCGAACCAACTTCCCTGCTACCTCCAGGCATAAATGTCCTGTTATGATTTTGTTACTGCATTGCAGCCAGCAGGAGCAGTGGTGTCTCTCACCCTGCTGCTCCACTACAAGTTAGTTGTGGCAGTTGCTCCTCAGAGACCTTTTATGTAGCAGTGTGCTGCTCATGGAATGGACCAATCAGGGGTGAGCTGTGAGTTGATTAAGGCTTTGTTGCCAGGACTCCGCCTCTCACCACAAGTCAGTTGTGTCAGAGCACTTTTATATAAAGTGCACTTCCTGGATTATGAAATGGACCAATCAGATGCAGGATTGAAAAATGGTCCAATCAGTTGTGTGAACCATTGTTGGGTGGAGCACCATGAAAGTGGATATAAGCCAGGGTTGGAGAGAGCCTGACAGAGAGCCCCAGAGGAGCAGAGAAAGAAATGCCCAGAGAAGAAGCAGGCCCAAAGAAGAGCCCCCAAAGAGGAAGAGGAGA
Organism: Galemys pyrenaicus; assembly: GCA_019455555.1. Taxonomy (NCBI): domain Eukaryota; kingdom Metazoa; phylum Chordata; class Mammalia; order Eulipotyphla; family Talpidae; genus Galemys; species Galemys pyrenaicus. The sequence continues at coordinate 1,370,734 of JAGFMF010012115.1, forward strand.
GCCCTGAAGAGGAGAAGACAGTTCCAGCCTCCAAAGAAAGGAGGGAAGCAACCAGCAGCCACCCCTATGAGGAGAGGAGAGAGGCTGAAGGACTCTGCAGAGACTGGGCCTCAGTCCTGTCTCTGACATTGACTGAAAAGAGCACCAAAGTCCCTGGGCCTGGTGTCTCAAAGAGCTGTTCACTGTTGGTGTAACCCAACAACTCACAAAAAACTCTGGGTGTCTTTGACACTGCCTCTGTAGTACCAGTAGTGCCTATTGCTCCTGGATAGTGCTGTTCAGCACTTCTGGTGACCAGTGAAGCCATCACTGATTGGTCCATTCCATGATCCAGGCAGTACACTGCTACATAAAAGGTCTCTGAGGAGCAATTGCCACAACTAATTTGTGGTAGAGAAGTAGGGTGAGAGACACCACTGCTCCTGCCAGCTGTAGTCTGGTAACAATTCTCCAGTAACAGCTTGAACACATGTCACTGACCATGGGATGCCACAGTACCATTTCTGGCCCCAGACTCCATCTTGCTGCAACAGTTATGCAGTGTCAGTCTCCAGAAGGGTCAGGTAGGTTTTTCTCAATACGCTCAGAGCAAGCAGGTTTTTTCCTGTAAGTGTCACCTTATATGGTGGACTCAAGTTTGGAACATCCAGTGACCTAACAACCTGAAAGGGCAGGCAGGTGGGGCTGAGACATGAAAGGTGGACCAGATGGAATATGGAAAATTCATGGAACGTGCCAGTTTCTCTAGTTCGGGGTGCACCAACCCCAGCGTGCCTCTTTATGCCATTTCAGAGTAAAAATACCAGAGTCACGTTCTGCAAAGCAGAACCTTGCCTTCACATTGTAGCTCATACTTGTGGTTACTTCCTGTGAAAGATGGTGCCGCTCTTCCCCAGGACACTGTGTAGAAGCAAAGGCCCGCCTCCAGTGTAGAATGTGGTCCACTACTGCTGAATATTTTAGAAAAGATTTGCAAGGGTAGGGATAACCAGGAGAGTCAGAAAACAATCTCATTTAAGATTGTATGCAGAGTTTACAGAAGAGGTCAAAGCACAGGATCTGCCTGTCCCCCATGTGCCTACCCATATCTCCCTATGTTTGGGGGAGATTTCAGACACTGTAGAGGTAGGAATGAGGAAGTGCAAAACTAAAGGGGATCCCATAAGTTAAATAATCAATAAAAGTGATATTTCAATGCAACATTTTTTCAAAATAAAAATTCCTGAAGGAAATACCAAAAATTTAATCACAAGGTTATTAAATTGAAGTGTGAAAATTAATGTTAAAAAAAAACCTTGTTTAAATGAAGCCAGGAGGTTAGAAGAGAGCTCTGGGTGTTTTAAACGATTCAAAAATTGGTTTTCATTACATCATGTGAAATTGTAACAGCGTGGTCCTCATGAAAAGGGGAGGTGCCAGGTTCCCTACCCCACCCAAAGGAGGGTGGAGCTGAGCAGGGAGGGCAGAAACTAGTAAAGATACTGGAGAAGGAAGGAAGCAGGATGGAGAGCAAGAAGGAGACCTGGAAGAGGCATGTGGAGCAGAGCCACATGTGAAGAAACTGCGCTTGCTTTTTGGTCTTGGACTGGTTGGAACAGATGTGGGTAAGAGACCCGTGGGGAGGTTGCCAATGGCAGCTTTCATCTTGATTTTTATTTTCCTCTTTTCCTCCCAGATTTGTCTGACTCTTTCTGACCCTTTTCTGTGGGTCTCCACTGAAAGGTTGTTTAAATGTGTGGCAGGCTTTTGGGCCTTGCTTTGGGCCAATCCTATTTGGCTGGACTTTTACCCTCAAGGAGATGGGTAACTTTGGATGCTTAACTTAGTCACTATGTTCTTTGTCCTTTCTGTATTGTACCCTAATTGTATTAAAGTTCCTTTCCATTGAAGGTTTTATATGTTTGACTTAATGCTGCGGATGGCAGAGCCCATTCAGAGAGGGCAGGCTTGGGGGTTCTGGGTGCTCCTCTCCCTCCCTGTAACACTAGAATGAGCAAAAGTAACCTATTAAGTGATCACTATTAAGTGATCCTATTAAGATGGTTTCTATATGTTTCCCTGGTGATGCAAGGGGTAAATCTCAGCACAATGAAGTTATTGGCAGCTATACCAGCACCAGTTCAATCTCCAGCCGGGGAGGTGACCCACATGGCACAGCAGAGCTCTCCTGTCTCGCCTGCTGTGTCCCTCAGCAGTGCATTTCAGTCAATCTGCCTGTTCTGCTCCGCACTGTTTCTGGTGAATCCTCTCACTCCTCCCTTCCCACATACCCCCCACACCTCTGTCCTATACCCCAGTTCTTGAATGCATAAATAAAATAAATGGTTTTTATGGACTAGTGGGGAAATACTGACCTGTAATGGATTTGATGGAGGATAAAGATAGAGAAGCTGGAAAGGAGGCACCAGAGGTTAGAAACCTGGCTCATACAATGCCAAGAGCTGGATATGGGGGAAGAAGTGATTAACATTGTCATTAAACCAGCTAGAGGAACTGAAAATCTTTAGGCACCAAGGCAGACCCAAGCAGTGTCAGATGCTTTTAGTGTCACCAGGTGCAGATCAGAGGTGAAGATACGGAGATTGAGGGCCATTGTAGATTATCCATTGCCTTTCAAATTCTACATAGTTATCCAAAATCAACAGCAAATAAACCACTCCACGAAGGAGTGAGCCCCTCCCAAACAGAAGAATATCAGTGCACTCTCCGCACTGGCTCAAGGCAGCAGCCTTTTCAACTCTCTGTTCCTCTGTAGGGCAGCGGCTCTCTTGCCTCCCCATGACCTGTGACCTTGCCAGGGCGTGTCTGCACTGACCTCCCTCAGCAGAGGCAGCTTTCTCAAGGCCACTGGCCTGTGACTATGCAGGCCTCTTTCTTAGCAAACCTGTCCCTCTTGGGGCAGCCCTTTCTGCCTGCTTGTGTTTATGCAAGTGTCCTTTATTCTTCTGTCCCGTTTTCCTAATAAACATGCTCTTTAAATATAACTACCATCTCTGTCTCCTGGAGAAACTCATCTAGGAAACTCGCTGATGCTGCTGAAAAGGGGAACTCTGGTGAAACTGTAGTCCCAGACTGAAGGGAAATACTATTATAAGTGGCGCCCCCTAGAGGGAAATTTGAACAAAGTATTGGTGGGAGTAGAGACTGAAAGGAAATGGAAGGGGCTGCAGAAGCAGCCCCCAGAATTCAATGTTTGGGATTTCAGCATTTTGGGACTCTTTTTTTTTTTAAAGATTTGTTTATGCATACAAGAGCTGGGGTACAGGCCAGAGGTACGGAGGGTTGGGGTGGGGTGAGAGGATCCACCAGAGACAGAGTGGGGAACAGACAGGCAGATCAACTGAAACACACTGCTGAGGGGAGCAGCGGGTGAGACTGGAGAGGTCTGCTGCACCATATGAGTCAGCACCCTGGCCGTCCGCAGGGATCTAACTAGTGCCGCAGTGGCTGTGGTTTGCTTCACAGTACAGTGCTTAACCCATTATGCCACCAGGAAGGCCCCCATTTTGGGACTCTTTAGGGATTCTGGGGGTCAGTGATTTAGGCCCCCACTGCACCAATCTTCCAGAAGGCTCTTGTGGGCCTCTGAAGGACAAGGTGAGGCTTCCTTCAGTCAACCTCAGAGAGAAAAGTTTGCAAGTAGCCAAGTGACTGAAACTAGTCCTGGTTTTGCTGCTGCTACAACCTAGCAGGGAAGGCGAAGACCTGGAGCAAGCACCTCACTGAGCTGTGAATGTGGCCACTGGTTGGGTCGCTCAGTCACTGCAGCTGCTGTCTTGAGTACCAATTGTTGGTGCTGTGTGGGGGCATCTTGGCAGCCCTGGGAGCATCTCCTGTTCTGTCTTCTGCTGTCTTCATGAGTTGGATCCCAGCCTATGGTCTGGCTGCTCCAGGCCCTCAGTGGCAGGAAGACACCGTCTTGGGAGTATGGTTATTCAGGAGAGAAGCTCTGCACCCTCGGTGGCCAGAAAACATCATATTTAGGACTTGAAAACACTGGACTCTGCTTTGAGTGAGGTAAACTGCCATTTAAGGCCTCAGTAACTCTTTGTTTTCCCCTGGTTTGTTAAATAAGTCCCATACTGTTGTTCTTAGAACTTGAGAAGTCTTGAAATTGTGTACGCCAGTGAAGACTTTAGATAGTGACCAGTAAATTATTTGGGCAGTGCTCTTGGCCAATTTTAGCGCCCCTTGCCCCTGTATCAAAACCTTTCCCAGAGTGAATCCAAGGACCCCACGCTCTTAACCCAACAACTCTAAGAATGGCTTCAGATTCAAGAGGGAATAGAAAAAAATGGAGACTATATTTGTTAATCTTTTAACAAAAATGTGTTAATATGTCAAAAGCTGTGTTGTCAAGAGGGCTAACAAAGTGGGTAGTAGATAGAAAGAGATGTGAGGGGGTTCAAGAAGCTTCTTTACAACTGATTCTGTAACAGTATGTTTGTATGCTTATGGAATAGACCCAGAGAAGAGGAAGAAACCAGTGACTAAGGAGAAAGGGGAGCACTGTTTAGGTTCTGTACTTGAATAGATGAGGAGGCATATTCTGCTCCATGAGGGAAGGGTTGTCCCTACAGAGAAGCCCGAGACCATTTATAAGAGAACATTTAAGAAAATACAAGGATGAGGAGAGAGTCCTAGGAGGCAAAATAATGAGCATACCAGAAACAGTGGAGTAAAATATACATTGTAGAGTTTCTGGAAAAGTCCTAGCTATGGCATAATTATTTATAGTTCTTCCTTCCACTCTTTAAAATGTCGAGGATTTGAAAATAAATCATGAATCATCCTAACTAGACAAGATAAAGAAAGCCCAGGATAAATGAATGAAGACCGAAAAATATTTGAAGAGTAAACGCAACAGAAGTCGATAGCAATGCTTAGGGGCAGAACTTATAGCAAATTAGCAGCTTCTAGTGAACGGTCCAGAAGATCAGAAATCAGTGTTGGTGGAGTTCACTAGGAAAAGAGCAATGATGAATCAGAGACATTAAGAGTCCACACCTACCATGATGGCTAACGTGAAAAAGAATGACAACACCAAGTGTTGACAAGGCAGCAGAAAAATGAACTCTCATGCACTGTTGATGGGAAACCCAGAGGGTACAGTCATTTTGGAAGTTATAATACTGAACATATAATCAGACCATATCAGAGAAATGAATGTGACCAAGTAAAAAGAGACTTACAAAAATGTTTACAGAAGTTTTATTCATAATTAGCTCAAGGGTTCATCAGTAGAAGAATGGATATACAAACTGTGGTATATTAATTCAAAGAAATACTACCTAGCAATAATAAATGTATGGATGTAAGGAAAAATATGTGGAAAAACATGGATTAATTTCACACATGTTAGAGGTCTGGGGAGTTGGATGAGGATTGATGGGAAAGAGCATGTGGAAAATTTCTAGGGTAATGGTTATATCTTTATAGGGACTTGGGTTACACACAGGTGTACATCTGTTGGAACTTATCAAATGGTATACTTAAGAGCTATACATTTTGTTGTAAATAAATTTATCTTTAAAAGCAAAAAACAATAAACAGATATAGAACTCAAGTTAATGATATGTATTTGAGAAAAAGCATGCAGAAGTCTACATCATATTTTGATATGCACAAAAATAAGATGACTCCATAAATGAATATGTGGACAGTGTAGGATAAAGCCGGTATAGTAAAATGGTAATTACACAACCCAGGTGTGTTTGTGCCAGTGGTGAGTATAAGGGTGCTGACCATATAATCTGTATGTGTTGAAAATAAGCAGTTATGTCTGTTGAATAAAATAAGCTTTTGGGAGTTTCAAAAGGAATGAATACAGATTTGAGTATTTTAGAATACAGGGTACATAGGAATGTTTTGCAGGTAGGATTTATGTTTCTTTCCTAGGAGAACAAACTAAGCAGTGTGTTATTTTGCATTAGATAAAACTTTCATTCAAAAATGTTGCTGCAACATGCTGGTGGGTTTGTGACTGAATGAACTCCCAAACCTGAGTAGTGAACCACTAATCTCTATGATCTTCCTATTCTTCCTTTACAGTGACAAGTAATTCAAAGATTTTTCTGATCCGAGGTGAAGATAATAGTGTCATGTAAAGATATGGGCTAATTTTTACCCATACTTCAGATTAACATATTTGAGGAGTAGAAATAAAAGCTCCCTGAGCCTAGACAAGTACCTTCCAACCTCTGATAGTGTTGGAAGGGGTCAGCGCTGGCTGTGTTCCAGGAGGGCACATTGGGGCCATCCACTCCTGGGGTCAGAGGGGACTCTGCAGGGATGGGACACTGCGTGCATTGGTGCCCTATGTGCTAGCAGTCACAGATATTTGTCTTAATTGTGGTAAAACTGGGTGGGAATACCTTTCTGCCCACCCCACTTCCCTCCATCTCCTCTTCACTCAAGAAATTTGGCTTGCATTATGCACGATGGATTGTTATGTTTTTGTCCCTGAATATCTAAGAGTCACCCCTCAAGAGTGTGACAGCAAGTGAGGGATGCAGGATTTGAGCCTGAATTCAGGAAGACTGGAGAAAGGATGGAAGGGGTGAGGGGAACAGCGCATGGCTCATTTGGGGTTATAGCATGGATAATACTTTTGGTCCCATACACAGTTTTGTTGATTCCTTTGCCTGTTTGTTTCCATTTCACTCCTTGCCAGGTCAGAGCTCAGCATGTATACAGTGTTTATTACTGCTTTAAAATCACATTTTGTCAATAAAAACGCTTTTATTATTTTAATTATATGTAAATATATTTAACATAGTGTACAATTTCACAGCATTTATACTAAAGTGTTAATGTGCATATCCTATGTCCCAATTCCTCCTTTCCCTATCTAGCCAAGAAAACTATTTTCACATGAGTAAAGAAGCCATTAAGAATTTATTTGCGGGCCTCCCTGGCGGCGCACTATGAAGCAAAACGCAGCCACTGCAGCATGAGTTCGATCCCTGCTGCCGGCCAGGGGGGGGGACCCACATGGCGCAGCAGACCTCTCCTGCTGTGCCCGCTGCTCCCCTCAGCAGTGTACCTTTGTTGATCTGCCTGTTCTGCTCCCTGTTCTCTGTGGTGAATCCTCTCACCACCCCCACACCTCTGGCCTGTGCCCCAGTGCTTGTATGCATAAATAAAATAAATCTTTAAAAAAAATTATTTGCAGTGCTTATTAGTAATTGTTAAAAAAGAATCTAAATGTCATAAATGGAACTTTTAGATACACTGAAGTACATTTATATATCATACTGCAAGGAGAGAGCTCTAAGACATATTTTTACCTTAAAAAAATCAATCTACAAATATATTATTGGTATTCAGAGAGGGTGGACTTGTATGTTTCTGTAGGTGCCTCCATAATGCCAATCAGTACAAAAAGTTACAAAAGGATACACATACACATAAATTAATGCCACCTCTTTAGAGGGGCTTGAGGATGAGAGAAGCTTTATTCATATAAATAAAATGTATTTATTTGTAATTTAATTTAAAAAATAAGACTCATTTAAAAGTCATGCTTATAGAAAAATGCAAAAGACAAATGCAAGTAAGAAAATTCAAACCACATTTCAGCCTCTGAGAGTGATCATGATAACTTTATGGTGGTATTTCCTTCCAGGGCTCTCTCCATGCAAATATTTTTACACAGTTCTACATATATGCATAATATTGTATCTTTTTAAAAATGTTTACTTATTTATGCATACAAGAACTAGGGTACAGGCAAAGGTTGGGGGGTTGAGAGTGGGGAAGAGAGCAGGCAGACTGCTGAGGGGAGCAGCGGGCGAGACAGTAGTGACCGAATATCAAAATGTTGAGTCCAGTGAGGAAAGGAGAGGCTCTTAGGATTTACCTTTTGTACCATTTCAAGAAAGGGTAAGAAAATTTTTTATTGAAAACATAGCTTAAGCTTATACTCATGACATAGTACCTTGTATTATATTAGTCCTACTACTTATAATCAACCGAAAAACCCAGACAAAATTTATGAGGCAACTATTTTCAGGCATTGGGTAATATGCAGAACAAAAGGGTATCTCTACTTGAAGGAAATTGGGGAGCCCTCAATTTCCATGACTCCAGCATCTCCAGACTATAATCCCCAATCACAGACTCCCAAATAGGCCCTGGTGAGCCTGTGGGATTCAGCAAGGAGCAACAGGTGCAACGAGGTTCTAGTTTGGAACCGTTGAGGCATCTATAATCCTTGGAGCAGAACATCGGAAAGGAGTGAGCTGCACATAGAGGGTCCCCAGGGTGTGAAGTCTCTTGGCTGAGGGTTGCAACCCTCATGTGAGCTTACCAGAGTGACTTCTAAGCGGTTGAGAGAAGATCAGAAATGCCAAAGGTCACAAGCCCCCCAGAGAGGTGCTGGATTCAGTAAGTCCATTTAGAATTCCATGCAGTGATTTCCCCCAATTTCAGACATATGAATACAGCTTTCTGAGGTAGGCAATAAGATCAAAAGGGTAACAGAAAATGTGAAAATGGTACAAAAGGTAAATCCTAAGAGCCTCTCCTTTCCTCACTGGACTCAACATTTTGACATTCAGTCACTACTGATAGTGACTTTGAAGCTTTTAAAAGCTTTTACCTTTAAGTTTCCTTTGCCAGGATTAGGGATCCCCCTGCAAATGTTAACTGTTTTCAGTCTCCCTCACCCCCTTAAAGCCCAAATCTCTGCTTGTGTAAAGTTGTGGACACAAAGCTAGGGTTTTGGCTGTGAAATGAGAAAGCCTGGACTACACTATGAATTTCTTTTCTTGAGGAATGCTTTAAAGAACCATCTGGAGAAACACTAGTGGCTGATATGTACTGGGAGGAACCCTTTATTTTCTTTTTCCCCAGAGATATTGGGGTACCATTTCTTTTCCATGTATTTGTAGGGGCTACTTGTTTAATCCTAGAAATATTTCTCACTACAGTGCCCCTTAATGTCGGAGTGTACATTATGGGAAGAAAGCATGAAGTCTGCAGATCTCACTCTACTCTATATGAATGTCAGGAGAAAAAACCAAACTTGTAGTGTCATTTCCCCCTTTTCATTCATCTGTCTCCTCACCTTGTTCTTCTCTCACCTAAAACGGTGGAGCTGGAGCTGATAATGTTCGCAGAGCACATGAACATACAGGACACCAAACTGGGGCAAACTTCCTAATGGGAGTTATTCATGTTGCAGCAGGAACTTTGTTGCCAGCTGTGGAGCAGGTTTGCAAAGCAAGACTGCTGCTGGAGCAGAAGTTCTTGTGCCTTTTGTTGAAAGCATCAGGCTAATAAAAGTTGATCATGCAACTATGGTATGAGGCGTAAGGTCTGGAGGGTGGAATTGGAATGGGGGACAAAGTTTTATGAGAAACAGAGAAAGGGGCACCGTGACCATAGTCAAAGTTAGCAAAGTATTTGATGGTATCACAGGTAGATTTATCCTAAACCCACCATGGAATTAGTCACATAATTAGGTTAACAGCAGACTAGGCATCTCTGGGCCTGCCTTGTGATATGGGCTGTAGTCCTAGGTAATCAAGCAGGAATGCTCTGCTGTGATTTGCAGATAGCAAATAGGTCATCGTTGCCCATGAGTGTCCAGCTCATAGGAACCCACAAATATGTCACTGTTTTTACATCACCTTCCTTGCCCTACTCCAACAAATGATCAGATGAGGCGGGAAGAAGTAAAATTGGAGCTACGAGTGGGTTCAACATTTTCCTTTCATTTTGAGGATGTCCATTATTCATAAACAAGAGATGGTTTGCTGTTACTGAGTTCTGGCTCATGGTTAAACTATTATCCCTCCCTTGGATAGTTATAACGCAGCGGGAAGCACCAAAAGGATCCAACATCTCTTTTGAACATCCATGACATGCCTTCTGGGATTGTTTACTCTGCCTTAGCATCAAAAACTCCTGAGACCTGGAGACAGGATTGTTACCACCATCACCAGGCCTAAGGGCCACACGAATCTCTACCTTCAGCGTTTCTGAGGCAAAACTTAAAATTGTATTTAAAATGGATGTTGTGGTACATATACATGATGGTATACTATTCAACAATCAAAAATGAAAAACTAGATGCATTCATAGGAACATGGATGGAACTGGAAGGGATTATGCTCGGCGAAGTCAGAAGGCAAAAGAAAAATACCAGATGGTTCCTCCCCTAGGAGGAATATAAGGGAACCAAATAAGGATCAAGGAAAGGAGTAAGAACAACAATAATAATAAAGACACAAAAACCAAAAATGAAAAGACAAGGACAAATTGGGGACACTTGGTGGGCGGGAAGAGGGGAAGGGTTGAGGGAAGATGGGAGCACGGGGGACTGAGGTGATGGTGCACTGGTGGGATGGTGATGGTGAATCCATGGGGATTACAATTGATGTCAATAGATATAAAAAAACAAAAACCAGGGAGAAGGGTGGAGGGGACTACTATAATTTTTTGTTTATGATTATATACCTTGTTAGAATATTCCAAGAAATATAGATATTGTATATTTTGTTCACCTCTACTGAGCACATAGCAAGTACTCAGTAAATATTTGTTGAACAAAAAAAAAAAATAAAGTGGACATTGTGATTGGACACAGTTGTGCTCTGTGAGAGGATTCCTGGACATCTGCCTGACTCAAAGGCAAGTGTAGGGGAAATGCTTTTCTTACAACAGTGGAGACAAAAGTGGAGTTTTCAGGAAAAATGTTTATTTAAGAATTAAGGGGAAACAAAAACATTAAAGCATAGGAATACAGTGACTGAATACAAGTGTTTTGTTTGGTCTGAATTCTTCAGTTATTCTAACTACTTACCTGAGGTAGATTTAGGTTGGCACTGTTTCAAGAGAACCTCCATCCATCCCAGAAGTTTCCTTCTAGTTTTGGTTACAGGCTCCCCAGTGGTCCTCCCCAACCTCAGGTTGTGCTATGTATGAAGCATCACCACCTTTTCCTCCATGGTTAAAAGTCCTCAAAGACCAGGTTAAAAGACCTGTTTCATACCCCGAGAGTTCTCTGCTTGAGGGATGGTCCATCCTAAATTTATTTAGTGACTAGAGACAATTACCAGTAAGGTTAGTTGAAAGAACTTAAGTTGTTGCCTTGCCAGTGATAACAACTCTGCCTCCTACTCCAAATTCTAATGACTGGCATGTAGCCATAAGGACTAATTTTCATCACTATCATGCCATACACCCAATACTATTTTAAGTATTACAACACTTAAACATATACCAGTGATAAGCATGATTTTCATCAAAGGGAAACCAAAAAAAAAAAATCCATCTTATATGTTTTATCACACTGGGCCACTTTTCATGGAATTTTATGAAAATTACTAAAAATGTAAGAGATCAAATAAACTTCGTGGACCTCTTTTGAAAAGAAAAAACACTCTAGAACTGACTTCTTATGATCCATATGAGCTCTATCCACTGACTCTAAGGTGACACAGCAGCCATTAGGAGCAAAGCCTAGAGTCACAGGTAGGGTAGCAGCTGGCCACCTCCATGTGTCTAAATGCCAGAGTCCCTGGGAGGTCTTGAGTGCTTGTGGAGACCAACCAGAAGTCTCAGACTAGCAATGAAGTATTCATTCACTGGTCTACAATCCAAAATAATGCAGGAATTTTAAGTATTCATATTAAGATTCTTTATTCCAAGGAAGAAAAAACCCTCACAAGTGTCTAGTTATAAATCACTGGGTTAATGATACTATTTCCAGGAAATGTTAATGGTAATCATAATTATCTTATTAAATAGGAGATAAGTGCTTCTGCTTAAACCTCTGATGAATCTGCCAACTACTTGTCCCTTCAGGCATTTAGAATCCTGCACTCCAAGCAAAATATGTACCTTATGTTGTGGTGATTGCACGTCTGGGGATAAAAGTCTCTCTTTTTTCCTTGGCAGAACTGAGTAAATGAAAGGCATATTATTGTGGGGTTTGATCTGCTATAAGCAGCAGGATAATGAAAAGAACATCAGCTATGGAGTCAGGATACTTAGAAAAAACTCATCTTCCTCTGAGGAACACCATTCAGTGTTTTGCCTTGTGCTGCTCAGGTTTAAATCTTTGTCTCCCTTAAACCATTTGCCTTATGTTTATGAGGGTATCCTACCATTGAAAGAAACATGATAAATTAAGTCAGAAAAGTATGGATATGGGTTACTGTTCTGGAATTTGTATTTCTGAACTGAAATGAATACCTGAAGCTGAAATTTCAAAGGCTGAGAGATATTTTAGGGAAAGGGAAACTTTTGAGGGTATGCCTTCACTTACGCTAAGTAAAAAGCTGAATTTCTGTTTCTTGATGAGGCTGGCCCACCAAAGGGAAACTCTTCGGAGAGTTTGGCTCTCGGATAATTACTCCCCAGTTGCTCAGTACTTTTCACTACCAGTGAAACTTCCCATGCTACTACCAATTCACTAGTCCCCACTCTAGCCAAGGATAAAAAACAAAATCATCAGAGGCAAAGTCAATATATATTCCTTCCCCCCCCACAGTCACACATGCCACACCTTCTGTCACGAGGTTGCAGTCCTTTCCTTTATTGGATTTCCATATTTTAAAAAGTGAAAGTAAAGCAATCATTAAGTGGTTCAGATAAAAGAAAAGAATCTTTACCTGAGTAACCCATCAGGCCTACTCTGACCTGCCCCAGAGCTCCTCCCAGAATAAGCTTCTGGGTATGGAAAAAACTGCTGACAGAGTTCATTAAAAGTCATCTCTACCATGTGAGTCCACGAATTCTGAGAACACTTCTTCTCAGACCTATTATATGTACAAAGTCCACAATTCAATCTCTCATGAGAGCAAAGTTCTCTGCAGAGGAGATTCTGTGAAGGCCCAATAAGGCAGGAGTTTCTAAGCAAGACTTTTTCCAGACCCAAGGTATTAATGTGAATGGGTTTTTCACCTATGTGAATTCCCTGCTGTGCTACTGCAAGAGTCGATCATGGATAGAAGTTTTTGTCTTACAGAGACTGCAAGGTCTTTCCTCAGAGACAAATATTTCTGTTGCAAACTTAAGAAGGCCCTCCATGTCTGCCACATTCAAGACAAATACACAAATTGTCACCAGTATGGCTTCACTGATGGATATGGAAGTTACAGTTCTTTTGGAAGTTTTTTCCCACACTTTTGCTGGGGTTTCTCCCCAGTGTGGGTTCTCTGAAGTCCCATGAGATATGTATACTGTCTGAAGCACTGCAAACACTAAGAGCATTTTAAAAAGTCATCCTCCGGTGTGAATTCTCTTAGAATGAGAAGGGGTAAGCAGTGCTAAAAAGTTTGCTCACATTCACTGCATTTGTGAATTTTCCTATCTGTCTGAATCCTCCTGTGATCAGATTTGAGCTTGGACTATACAGGTTTTCCAAAATTCAGGGGTTGGTAAGGTTTCCTACAGGGGAGATTGTTAAGGTGTGCATCAGGCAGCTCGCTGGGCAAACCATTGCTCACACTTCAGACTGCGGATTCCCTGGTCCCCACTGAAGCCTGAGATTTGCCTAGATTTTTTCATCTTCATCAATTCTTTGACATGTAAATGCATTTTAATGGTAGTTTAATGTCTTGTCTGGTCAAGACATTTGTGAGGCCTCTGCTGCATGGGGAGGGCTGAGTTCAAGACCTTTCTCACCCACATTACAGATATATGGTTTTTCACTGAGGTGAATTGTCTGATGTTGAAGAAGGGCTGAGCTCTGGTGGAAGCTTTTATCACACACACTGTATTTATAATGCAGCTCCTCTGTCTGAGTTCTCATTTTCTGCTGGGCAACAAAGTCCATGCCTAGGAGGAAGCCGTTCTCACATGTAGACCACTGATGTGGTTTCTCTTCCATGTGAATTCTCTGATGCACAATAAGGTCTGAGCTACAGCTGAAACTTTTCTCATATTCAAGGCATTTAAAAGTGTGAGTGTGAGTTGCTTGGTGCCTGATTAGATTAGCACTCCGAGTAAAACTTCTCATGCATTCCAAACATTTATACGGCTTTTCGCCTGTGTGGACTCTCTGGTGTACAATAAGGTCCGATTTCTGGCCAAAGCATTTCTCACAGGCACCACACTTGTAGGGCTTTTCCCCAGTATGGACTCTCTTATGAACAATGAAGGCTGAACGGTGTCTGTAACTTTTCTCACACTTGTTACATTTGTAGGGTCTCTCACCGGTGTGAGTTCTCTGGTGGCTGATAAGATCTGATTTCCCACTAAAAGCTTTTTCACACTCTAGACACTTAAATGGTTTCTCACCTGTGTGAGTTCTTCGGTGCCTTATAAGGTTTGTACTTCGACTAAAGCATTTATCACACTCACTACACAGGTACGGCTTCTCACCCGTATGGCTTCGCTGGTGGACAAGCAGATCAGAGCTCTGCCCAAAGTTCTTGCCACAAATGTCACACGTGTAGAACTTTTTACCTGCGTGAGTTCTCTGGTGTCCTGAAAGGGCCAAGTGGTGCCAAAAGCTCTTTTCGCATTTGCTACATTTATAAGGTTTCTCATAGTTGTGGATCCTCTGGTGTGAAATAAGATCTGAGCTTTGGATGAAGGTTTTCTCACACATATCACATCTATAAGGTTTCTCACCAGTATGGGTTCGCTCACACATAATAAGAGCTAAATTTTCACGGAAGTTTTGTTCACGGTCAAGGCACTGGTATAGTTGATCATCTAGTCGAGCGATCTCACGCACGTGAATAAAAATCTTTTTACCCTTCTGAGGGCATACATGATAGATCTTCCTTTTCTGAGTTCTCTGATTATATCTCTCTTCTGAAGTGTACATTTTCTATGGCTCTGTCTGGAGTTTTCCACTGGTCCTCTTGACCATCATCTTCTTCACAGTCATTTTCTTGGTAAGACCTTGAGAGACACATCTGTTGTGGGCCCTTCAGTCACATCTCTACAAGGTTTCACCATCATATACTAATTCCTTATTTGGTATTTCCAGCCCTGTGAGACAAAGCAGAAATATTCTTTATATGCTTATGATTAAGAATCCTCAAAATTACAATCACTGCAGAAGAGAAAATCTAGTTTTGCAGAAATTGAAAGCCATTTGTTTTTCTGCCTGTTTACGGATATAAAACCAATTAACAGCACATAGGGGAAAGTATCAGGAAGAATCCTTTTTTTTTTAATGAACCTGGGTGGTTTCAAAACCAGTGCTCTTCCGCTTCCCCTTGCTTTAGCTGAGTAATCAGACCAAGTCTAATCATTCATATCCTGGTCATGAAAAAAAATAAATCAAAAATAAACCAAACCCAAATCTATGTAGTCCTTTCTGTAGAAAAGTCTAGAAGGAAATGGCTAATGATCATCAGAATCCCCAGTGCTTAGAGAAGAAAGTCCTTTGATTCAATCATTTTAGGCAAATTACTTAATCTGTCTGTACCTATTTCCTCCTCTTAAAATGGATTAATAATCAAAATCATACTGTACTCTTCTTCTTTCTTACATTTGGTAAATAAGTCGTTGATAAATCTGTTGGCTTCATTCTCAAAACAGGAATGCAACCACTTCTGCTACTATACCTGGTCCTAACCATTCTCATTTCGCACTTGGATTATTGTAATTTCCTAAATGGTTCCCTAGTGGCTGGGTCCCTGAATTTCCAATGGGTCCCTGAATTGGCGACCCTGGAAATGCATACATTAGAGCCCTAAACCTCCCCCCCCCACCACCAATTACCTCAGAATATTGCTGTCTACTGCAAGAGCTGATCATGGATAGAGAGACTTACAGAGACTCTGCAAGGTCTTTCCTCAGACAAGTATTTCTGTTACAAACTTAGAAAGGCCCTCCATGTCTCTGCCACATTCAAGACAAATACACACATTTTCACCAGTATGGCTTCACTGATAGATAAGGAAGTTATAGTTCTTTTGGAAGTTTTTTCCCACACTTTTGCTGGGGTTTCTCCCAGCAAAGAGTCAAATTAAAATGAAGCCATTAGGGTGGACCCTAATCCAATCTGACTGGTGTCTTAATGGGAGGAGACTAGAGCATATACTAGGGACAGAGGCCATGGAGGGAAGACCATGTAAGGACGCAGAGAGAAGGTGGATCATTTACCATCAAGTCAGGGACAGTAATCTCAGAAGAAACCAAACCTGACACTTTGATCTTGGACTTCCAGTCTCCACAACCGTGAGAAAACAAACTTGTTAAAGCCACCCAGCATACAATTCATTTGTTAGAGTATTTCCAGCAAACTAATATACCATCCTTCTCTCACTAACCTCCCTTGCAGTGAGTGTAATCCTGTTAAAACAAAAGCCACATTATGCTGTCTTTCTCTTCTCTTCAGTGGCTCCTTCTCCTCAGTCCTCACAATGGCCAAGTGGCCACCTATGAATTGCCTTCAAACCCAGTCACTGCCGCTCTGACCTCTTTTACTGTTTGTCTCTTTGCAGGTCCAGGCCAGGCACAGCGGCTTCCTATCCTTTCCTCTTTGGCTCATTTTCTCCTTAGGGCCTGTGCCACATAGCCGCCAGGTATGTGCAAACTCTCAAATATTTCACCAATTTGTTTAGATGTTACTTCTCATGGATGTCTTTCCTGACCACATGACTGGACACCATGTGCCAGAATTCTCTACTGCCCATCCTGCTTTATATTCCAGGGCAAATCTCACCTTCTAACACCATACATATCATTTATATCTTCTTTTTTAAAAAAGATTTATTTATGCCTATAAGAGCTGGGGTGCAGGCTAGAGGTGTGTGTGGTGGTGGTGGTGGTGAGAGGATTCACCAGAGACAGAGTGGGGAGCAGAACAGGCAGTTCTACCAAAAAACACTGCTGAGGGGAGCAGCAGGTGAGACAGGCAAGGACTGCTGCGTGTAATGTGGGTCATCTCCCTGGCTGGGAATCAAACTCATGCTGCAGTGGCTGTGGGAAGTTTCATAGTGCTGTGACTTAACCCTCTGTACCACCAGAGAGGCCCTATCATTTATATCTTGACTGATTACTGCTAAAATATGGCTAGAGGTTGAGTTCATTTGCTGCACTTTCCTGTGTATATACAATAGTGGCTGATATACAAATGGTGCGCAACACATACCTGCTAAGCAGGACTGAATCCTTACTGAGATTCCACTTGTGTCCTTACCTGGTAAAGGAGAAAGACGAATGCCACAAGGGATGGGGACTCCTCTGGACGCAGTCTAAGAGAGAAGATGTGTATTTCAAAAGATTGAAAAAACCATCACTTACCTGGAACCTAGAAAGGAGATAGCAGCATTTACTTCCTGATCCTGAGAATCTGATTTCTCAAGGGAGATAACCTATAAACACAAGGACAAGAACAGTCATAAATGAGAGGGTTTAGCACTACATCATTTCACTCAAATAACTTCAAAATGAATAAACTACAGTTTTCTTACAAAGAACAGACAGATTTCTTATACAATCCCTAAGTTTACCCTTAAAAGAATAATCACACTCCTAAGCCCTTCCATAAGATTCTGGAGATATAGGATAATAAAGAATCTGTAAACCATCTGTACAATCTATAGCGTCCCTGGGATTGTAATGTCACTGAAGTGCCCCCAACACTAAATCTTAATGACATATGCACACCATCCTGTTATCAGCACCTTCTTCACTGGAAGTCATGGCAGCACCACAATTTTGGTTATTCAAAATTTACAATAGTCTAACTTGTGCATGTTTCAACCATAAGCAATTCCGGAGTTATAAATTACAAGCATCAAAAGAAGTTAGAGAGAGTAGATGTCAATCGATTTCTTCCTTCAGCAAGCTTTATCTGCCTTATTTCCAGTCCCTGTTCAACCTTTCTGCTATGAGGATCAGAAGCAAAAGTGGACCTATGCAGATGCAGACAATCTATGGCATGGAGAGTGGAGGCTCTCTGTGGCCCTGTAAATGCTGCTGGCATTGTGATGGCATGTTTCATGGCCCTGATTCCAGGTAAGGAGGGGTAAACCCTGCTAGCCTTGTTTTTTCACCGAATGTAAGAATGAAAACGAACAGAATGTGTAGTTCAGCAATCTCTGAAAACTGCACATGGATCAGGGAGACCAGAATTTAAAGCATCACCCAACCAGCAGTGTGTTTATTAATTTTTGCTACTATTGCTTCCTTTGGTATCCCCTGATTTGATTACAAGTTTATCTTACATGGCAATAATAAAATGTAATAAAATTGTGATTCTTCAGAAGATCCGTATGTTTCCACACTAGAGTTAACACTGACTAGTCAAGGACAGAAAATGGACCTAAATATGGAGAAGAACAAAATATCTTTGAAAGAAAAAAATATAAAAACATATAAGAAAAACTAGAAAGGGCAGTGGTGGTTGTAGAAATCCAAATTTCCAAATATACTCTTTAAAAGTAATGTGAAAAGAAGAAAAACAAATTCACTCCCCAAATCTATCACAATAAAGCCCCAGCTATCTATGTCCCACATTCTATCTGCTTGCTGTCAAGGAGAACAAGGGGATGTGAGGTACATAGAGGAGGAGAGCTGATGGTGGATAAATCAATCTAAGAAAGAAAAAACCCACGCGTAAGTACTACGAAAGTACCTAAAAACAGCTCTGATCAGGGTCTCCCTGGTGGCCTAAGAGGTTTAAGGGGGAGCACTACAAAACTATCTGCAGCCACTACAGCATAAATTGGCTCCCCAGCCAGGGTGGTGACCCACATGGTGGAGCAGACCTCTTCTATCTCTCCTGCTGCACCCCTCAGCCATGGATTTCAGTAGATCTACCTGTTCTTCTCCCTGCTCTGTCTCTGGCAAATCCTCTCATCTCTCCCCCTTCACTCCCCACCACCCCACCTCTGGCCTGTACGCCG
The DNA here is from genome assembly GCA_019455555.1 of Galemys pyrenaicus. NCBI lineage: Eukaryota > Metazoa > Chordata > Mammalia > Eulipotyphla > Talpidae > Galemys > Galemys pyrenaicus. The sequence goes on from JAGFMF010012115.1 coordinate 1,389,561, forward strand.
GTATGCATAAATAAATCTTAAAACAACAACAAAACCAGAGAAATCAGAGACAGTCCTGGAGAAAGCCAATTCTTCAGGAAGACAGAAAATTAAAAAAAACAAATAACCTGTCACCAGTTCTAAGAATGCCATTCCATTTATAAAAAAAACCCCAAAAACAACTTTGCTAGAATGACAAAGTGATAAAGAACTGCTAAGCTAGCAATCTTGTTAAACATTTTACGTTTTATGTATTAGGAAAAAATCAACTAACATGTGGGAGAAGTGGGAAGAAAGAAAGTAAAATAACCTCACTGGTCATACCACTAATGGCAGGGAGGAGACTATTAAAGTAGACTATTAAAAACCGAAAATCAGATCACTCAAGGTTAAATAAGAAAAAGGGGCTGAAAGCATTTAAAAAGATCTAGTACAAAAGTAGTCAATAAAACAAAAATTAAACATTCTGAAAAAATTGTATTGAAAAGAGCAATGAAAACACATACAGAAAAAACAGGTTAAACATAAGATAAATGACAGTGTTGAAACCAAACATAATCAATAAATGTAAATGAGTTTAACCGACCTGTTCAAAGAGATTTATGTGACTCAGAATAAAATTCAACAATATACAAACTACAACAGATGCCTAAACCAAAGTGATTCAGAAAGGCTACATATAAAGGGACAGGAAAAGGAATACCACCAAACAATAAAAACAGGGCCTGTATTCCAGGTATCAGACTAATTCACACCAGAAACAGTAAATATGATAAGGGACACTTTTAAATTTTGAAATCCATATTTATAACAATAGCTTATGACAGTTGTGGTTATCTGTGAGCTAAATTTCACAGCAGTGACTTTGATAAAGCCCAAACTACAACAAATACCAAAAGATAAATGAAAGTATCAATACTGTACTAAAAAAGGCAAAGTGAACCAAAGGTAAGTGAGATGCAGAAAACCAAAGTAATCTAATCAATAAGTGCATCTTACATACAGCTATTGAATGTTACATCCAGGATGTAGTAAACTTTCTTCTCAGGCATACATGAATCAGTGACAAAAATCTGTTACTTATTAGGTCATAAAGACAGCATCAGCAAGTTCCATAAAAGGGCATAAACAATAAATTTGAAATTTATTAAAATATCAAATAACAAAAGTCCCTCCCAATGGGGTGGGGAAGACATTGAAACAACTTCAGTGAATGGAGGGGGAAAAAAATTGCCACAATAGGTACAAAACCTAAATGTAATCAAAAGGAAACATGAGGAAAAAAAATCAAAAGCTTTTGATAATTGAAATTACATAATTTTTTTAAAGGAATCAAAGAAATATTTGGTGTTAAGTGGTTTTTATCAATAAAATTAAACTTCACAGACCAAAGCTAAGAAAAGCGAAAATAAGGATAAAAGTAAATTAATGAACTAAAGAGAAAAATATATAAAATAATAAATAAAAATCTTTCTTTTGAAACACTTAAAACACTAGATAACTTGATGGGGAAAAGGGTTTGAAAGCACAAATTTATGATACAAGAAAGAACACAATAAATTCAGGAGAATACAAATTACCACCAAGTAAATATAAGCACCAAAACCAGAGGGAAGATACGCTATATACATAAATATAATAACTGATGAAATTGTTTCTTTGAGAACACAATTTATCAAAATTAACTCCATGAGACAAAAGTTTTAAACCATTCATTTGTACAAATAAAGTTAATGAGGCACTATCCTACACAAAAAAAGCATTAATTAGCTAGATGATTTAAGACAGGAATTCTAAATCCAATACTTCATAAATGTTCGCCAAAGCACAAAAAAAAAATGAAAAAACCTTATTTTGTGAAAAAGTTTAACATTGATAACTACTTTCAACAGAGTATTAAAACTTTTTATAGTCCAATTATCAGTATCAATGTGAAAAGTACTAATAAAAACCCAATAACCACATTAAGAGATATACTATAATCAAGTGGAAATTATTTAAGGAACATATAATTGATGTAAAGAGATTAGGAAATTCACTAATATAATGCTGCATATTAAAAATATGGAGAATAACCGTATGGTTATCTACACAGATGCTGAAAAAACAACAGAAGTCAGTATCTGTTTCTGATGAAAATACTCCATAAAATAGCAATTAGTGTTTACTTCCTTTTAACATAACAAGACACACATTCCTTAATCCCATAGTAAGTACCTAAGAAAAACTAGTCATTTCCACTAAGATCAGGAACAAGTAAGAATGACCACTCTCTCCTATTATTAAACACTGACTTGGGAAGTATCAGCCAATGTAATTAGAAAAGAGGCATCAATTAGAGGCATAGTATATAGGATAAAAAGTAAAATTACCTCTAGAGATATACTGACAGTATTCTAGAAAACCCTACAGACAAGGCCTCTCTGGTGGTACAATGGGTTAAGTTGTGGCACTATGAAGCAATCCCTGGCCAGGGAGCTGACTCATATGGTGCAGCAGACCTCTCCTGTTTTGTCCCCTGCTCCCCTTAGCAGTATATTCAGTAGATCCACCTGTTCTGCTCCCCACTCTGTCTCTGGTGAATTCTCTCACCCCCGCATCTCTGGTCTGTACCCCAGTTCTTGTATACATAAATAAATAAACCTTAAAAAAAAAAAGAAAACCCTACAGACAACCAATGCTAAAACTTGTTTTGCCTCAAATAATAAGGGAATTCAGTAAGGTATTGAGATATAAAATTCACACCCAGAAATCAACAGCTCTTTTCTATTCACAATAACCAGAGTACACAATGACAGAGACTACTTCTTGCATAGTAACACCAGAAAATATAAAATACTTAGAAATAAATGTAACAGTAATAACGTAAGATGAAGAAGAAAACTTTCAAGTACTAAAAGACCCCAAAGTAGAGGCTTCCTCCTTCTCCAGCTGGGAGAGGAGAACCCAGGGCAGGACTGGAAACCACAAAAGGAGACAAGAGGAGCTGGACCAAACAACTACAGGAGTCTGTCCCCACTGGGGAACAGACTGACACTGGCAGGGAGCAGAGTTCCCAGCACCAGAATTGCAAGACTCAGAAGCGGCATCATGTGACAGTCACCAGAACGGATGGCACAATTAGTGTGAATGAGGACACTCAGAGAGGTCATACTGGTCTGGACAAAACAGGACAGTCACCTATACCACAGAAGTTCCAAAATCAAGGAGTCCAGAGACCCATTCCACACACCTGACCTACAAGAGGCTTCTGAACGACTCCTGCCCTCTACCTGCCACACAGTTGCTCCTGGGGATTTGCACCGCTTGGTATGCTACAGTTCAGGAGCCCATGTCCTCGCCCAGGAAAGGGAAAGGATTCCAGGAAAAAGATAAGGTCTGTGGGCTGACCATCAATCCACATCTTAAAGCAAGGTAGGGAAAGTGATGGGAGCAGAGGAGAGAATCATGGGGCAGCTGGGTGATAGTATATGGGTGGATTATTAAGGGGCCCTCAGGGGAAAAATAACTATAGAAAGATGACCCAAGATGTAGGAAAATAAACATATTAAAAAAATAAGTAAATAAAAGACCCTAAAGTAAAAGGAACAAATGAAAGCCTACCTTTTGTTCTTAAATGGACTGACTCAATATCAGAGATGTCAGATTTATGAATTAACATAATCAGTAAAGATAACAATCTTCATCATGCAATCTCAATAAAGATAACAACAAGCCTCATCATGGAACTAGGCCAAAGGTTGACAAAGTGAACCCCAGGCCAATTCTGATCTGGGGGATGTTTTTGTGAAATCTTACTGAAAAACAGTCACAACTATTCTTTAATGTATTGCTTTTTTCACACTGGGCAAAAGTGAATAAATGTAAAAGAGAAACTCAGTCCCCAAGTCCACTGCACACTTTCTGGCCTTTTATAGAAAAATTCTCAATGCCTTAGAAACATGGTTAATATTCAAGTTCACTTGGAAAAACCAACATGCAACAACAGCCAAGAAACAAAAGACTGAGGGATGACTAACCCACGAGACATTAAAATATACTAGGAAGCCTCTAATATTAAAAGAATCTGGGCCTCCCTGGTGGCGCAGTGGGTTAAGCAACGCACTATGAAGCAAACCGCAGCCACTGCAGCACGAGTTCGAGCCCTGCTGCCAGCCAGGCGGGG
>JAGFMF010012115.1:1393754-1433027 GCA_019455555.1 Galemys pyrenaicus
TCCCCGCTTTCTGTGGTGAATCCTCTCACCCCCCCCATATCTCTGGCCTGTACCCCAGTGCTTGTATGCATAAATAAATAAATCTTTAAAAAAAAAAAAGAATCTGGTTCTTGTATATGAATATATAAAAATTCAAGTGGAACCGAATGGAAAATTCAGAAACAAATAAGCATATACATTATGTAAGATAAAGGTCTTATATTATAAAGGAGAAGAGGTATTTTTAGATAAATGATGCTAAAATATGAGGTTAGTCATATGAAAATTGATCTACACCTCATACTATGTACGAGAATCAACTTCAAGCAGACAGGGATGTGAATGAACTGAGCCCGTGGTTTGGATGTGAGACCGACCATGACCCTCACCATCTGGTGGTGGACCCCTGATCTAGTCCTGGACAATCACAATTTCAGACCAAAATCATCCCTACCACAACCCTGCACCCACAGTGAAAATGGGCACATATCAAACTAATGAAAGTCCTACCTAGGACGTTTGCCAGAAAAATATTTCTGTTATTTTTCTTGGGATACTAACATGGTAGGATACAATCTTGGTGCAATTAAGGGCTCTTGGATACCATTTGAAGGCAGCTTGCTTAAGATGAAGCCATGCTGAGAAATGCAGAGCCTTCTGAAGACTCTAATGTCCTCTAAAAATCTGGATTCAGTGTTACCAAAACTCTTTACCTAAGTCAGGATATTTCCTTTTATTAAACCAGTTCCACCTGGTTTCTGAAAAATACAAACAAAAAAATAAACAGTGAATACATGCCATATTTGCTAAAACCTACAGAATGTACAATATAAAGAATGACTCTACACATCCATGGGTGTCCACTGGTGTTTCTCATCAGTTGTAACCAATGAGCCACCCTGGTGCTAGATGTTGGGGGCTGGGGGACAGGAGGAGGACTGGTATGCAGCATATGGCAATCTCCGTACAGTTTTGTTGTGAGCCTAAAAGTATTCTTAAAAAGTTTATTTAAAATAATTAAATCATAAAAAAATTGGAATATTGCTTTTTACCATACATATGTTAAAAAGTATGACAACACATTTTCTTGTCAAGGTTATGAGGAAATAGGATTTCTCAGGTGCTGCTGGGAACGCAGATCTGGAGGGGAATTTGGCAATAACTAACAAAACTTGATATGCACTGATATAACAAAACTTGATATATATCTGGCTCAGCAATCCCATTTCTAGAAACTGACTCCGAAGACACGTCTCCAACAACATAAAAAGACACATGCATATTCACTGTAGCAATGTCTGTATTTAAATCAATTTAAATGCCCACATGTAAGGAACTGATTAATGAACTTGTTATAGCTTCATCTAAAGAGCAGTAGGCAACTATAAAAGAGAATGAGAAAATCTCAATGAGCTTATGTGGTACGAGTTCCAGGAAAAACTGCAAATTTTAAACTGCAAAATATAAAAATGTATGTTACCTCTGGTATAAGAAGTAAAAATTTAAAAAAAAAAAAAAGCCTGGTATAATTTCATTGGCCCAAAAGAAATTCAGAAAAGATTAAAAAGGAAGGTATTGAGTTTGGTAATCATCACAAGGTAGGTTAAAATGGAACCAATGGGACTGGAAAAAGGAATTTCATGAAAGGGTGGCGGGGGGAGTGTTACCCTTGCTGAGTATATGTTTTTGTAAGATACACACACATTTACTTTAGTTAGTTCTAGAACTAACATTTCACATAGTCAGAAAAACAAATTAAATCAGTAACTAAACAAGATGGGAAGATAATGTAAAGTGGAATACAAACAAAACCAAATGAGCCTGTTCGGAGTAACACAACCAGCCAGAAGAGGAAAAATATAACTCAAGCAGCTCTTTAACAGTACTGGATTATATAAACTAAAGCTAATGATAAAAGGAACTATAAACAAATATTGAATCTAATTAGCAGGGTTTCCTCTACTAATAATTAGTAGGGTTTCCCGCTAAGGTGGTAAAGATAAATTACTTACTATATCCTAGGATTGATCAAATTTGTAAATATACTGTGGGTAAAGATCCCCAGATTCCTGTCAGAGAAGGGAGTTAAAAAATGCAGACAGGGAAAGGCTAGAGTGAACTCTGTAGTGTTTCACTGGGATCAGAGCCATCAATGTGCTGACACGTTTTAGAGTACATACATAGATAAAACAGAGACATGTGTACGTGTGAGAGAGGTTTTTTTAACTTTCTAGAATGAATACTGAGTGGTCACAGGAACAGGGAGCATATCAAACGCTCAAGTCTTGGTTTCCAAACACCATTCTCCATTAAAAGAAATCAGGGTTCCCTTTAGAAATGGTTGATTTCAAAGTTTAGTACAAGGTGAGCCTAGAACATCTTGTACCAGAAAGTAAGGAAGCAGGCAAAGGGGGGCAGGAGAGGAGAGGAGTAACATGCCCCAAGGACTCAGGCACCAGGACTGTAGGGACTGCCATCGCACAAAGCTGGAATAAAGAGAACACAGAAAGACACAATGATAGCAATAAACTAGTGACATGGTAAGAATTCATATTCATCAGAAAAAAAGTGAATAAAGAGGGAGAAAATCCAAACTTTCCCCCTTATATTAATAAAAAACAACTAAATGTAGAATAAATATTGGAATTTACAAAACCACCAGTCTGATAAAAAGAAGAGTCTTGTTTTAAGTAAAAGTCTAGTGGGTGAAAAGTTTATGAAAATCAGAATATTTACACAATCTGAAAATATCTTCCCAGTAGATATTACAAAGACAAGTAATTTCACAGTACAAAAACCTGGAGATTACCACCTTTACCAAGTGATCAAAGTTAACATCATCAGTAACAAGATATAGCATACATCTCCTCAGATGATGGACACCCTTCTGTGGTATCATCTCAAAAACACATGGCCTGAGTCTCATCATGAAATAGCAGATAAACCCAAATTAAGGGTAATTCCACCAGGTAAATGGCTTAAACTTTTTTTTTTAATGTCAAGGTTAAGAAAAACCGTCTGAGGATATGTTCCATAATAAAGATGTGACAATTAAATGAAATGGTGATGGTGGAGACCATCTTGGACAGCAAAAAAACTGTCTTTTTCCAAAAAGGACATTAGTGGAACAACTGGTTAAATGTGACTAAGGTCTGGAGGGTACATATACTGCTGTATGAAAATTTCCCCTAACAGAGGCTATTCTGTAATGGTAATGTAAGAGAATAGCCTCTGTTAGGGGAAAAAAACCTGAGTGTTTAAGACAGGCCTTCTTGACTAGACATATGGAGAAAATGTAGCCCTACAGAATATGATCTGAAAAATGATTTTTTTCAGTTCTTTCAAGGATGGCATGTAACCAGTAGCACTATACATGAGTAGAAGTCAATTCATTACATACCTTAAGACTTCAGGGTTTGATTCTCTTAAGACTTTAGGGTTTAGCCTGTCTTAGGGCATTAGGGCTTAATTCTCTTAGTTCACAAGGCATGATACATATAATTTAATCTCAAAAGGTTCAGAAAAATATATGTGTCTATATACAAAGAGATAAGTAGACCAAATCACAGACTGAACACAGTAAAATGATAACATTTAGGGGCTATGGGCAAAAATTTTATAGCCTCCCTTGTACTATGTTACTTTTTTGTAAGTCTGAACTTACTTCAAAATTAAAAGGTATTTTATTTTGTTTTCCACAGAACATTGTAGCTGGGATTTGGTATATTGTGCGAGTATATTGTGCAATTCACATCTCCCCCTGAAATTTACTTCCTCAGGAAAAGTCACAGGGACTACTGTACCTGAGAGACGTCCTCATTTATTTCTGTCCATAGCACTTACTATCATCCAACTTTGGGTACATATCTTATATTTGTTAACTTGCTTCTCTCCTCCTAAGAACATGACTTCTATTAGGTTCTTAGTAAGTACTTTTGTTCATGCACTATCCCCAGGACAATTAATGCATTTGTTGAATGAAGAGCCAGTTGAATTCAATATGTTTAAGTTCTGGAATCAAATTTTGACTCAACTTCCCACTGAACTCCTCTGTAGCTATGAGAATTTGGGTAAATGGCTTAGCTCCCTCCAGGTTCTATTTCCTCTTTGATAAAAAAGTAGGTAAGACACTATTACATGCCTTGAGAGCTGAGACAACACTCAGTAGAAGACTCGGCTCACTATCTGTATCTCAACAGATGCTCAATAAATGTTACGTTCTACTATTAACTCCATCTACACATGCATAAAAAAACCCTTACATGTAGTGATCCCCATCTCTATGTCTGCCTATTGTATAGAATCTTGTTCAAAAGTCACTTAAAATAGTCAACTAAATAATAACTCAGTTAATGATTAATACAAAGATTATACAAAAACTAGAGAAACATTTATGCAGAAATACTAGGAGAAAAAGGAAGAGTTAAGAATCACAACTTAGTAAAGATATGCAGACAGCTAGTATAAGATGATGGATTTATGGGATTTCTGTCCTTAAAAGTGAGTATTTACTATTGAGGTCAAAAGGAGAATCGAGCAGATATAAAGGATTCTAAGCTTGGTCAGAGTGTGGTAAATGAGTCAAGAGTAGTCCCTAAAGTTATCAGCCCAGTGTATTATAATTGCCCTAAGCAGCCAATAAACCATGAGGCATCAGGAAGATACAATTTAAAAAATAAGGAAACCATTTTCTTATTCGTATCTTAAATGTCAGAAATAAAATATAGTCTGGCTGTCAAAAGTTAAAGTAGACGATGACACCCCCTAGTTTAAAATACTGTAATTATTTCCTGTCACATTCAGGATAAAACCCAAAGTTCTCGCCACCCTATATAATTCTCACAGGCCTCTTGAGAACCTCTGCACTTGCTCCTTGTGCCTAAAATGCTTCTCTTCCAGGAAACTGGCTCCTTTGATTCACATCTCCCGCTGAAATTTACTTTCTCAAGAAAAGTCACAGGGACTACTTTACCTGAGAGATGTTCCCATCCTGCTTTATTTCTGTCCATAGCACTTACTATCATCCAACTTTTATTTGTTAACTTGCTTCTCTCCTCCTAAGAACATGACTTCTATTAGGGTCTTAGTACTTAATACATTTATTGAATGAAAGGCCAGTGATCATCCCTGGAGCCCCACCAGCAACAAAACAGATCAAGCCAGTAGCCCTTGATCATCTGTCAAACCTAAATAGATCCCTCCAGTCTTAGCTCCAAGGTACCTTCCTGTAAGAGACTTCTCTTATACCTCATCCTAGAAAGAGACTGGTTCTCTTTCATACCTAGAGTCAGAATGCACAGAATAAGAGCAGGTAATAAAAGTGCAAGCAGACAGATTGACTATAAAATTTCAAAGCTCAAGGTTACATAAAATATATATGGGACAAGCAGACAAAGTCAATAAAACATTATCTAAAAAACTGATACTTAACTGTATCAGGCCCTAGGTTAAAGATTATTGTTTATTTTTTAACTGCGTAAATGAATTATCTCATGTTATCTTTCCAAGAACTCTGTAAAATGGATATTGATATCAATGTTTGCACCTTACAGATAAGAAAATCAGACACTTAGGGCAGTTAAGTAATTACCCAAGAACTCACAGCTACTATGTAGCATGTAGCAGAGCCAGGATTTCAATCTCCCTGCTATTGATTGCAGAACCTAATACTGGGCATTGTGCCTTCTTTGGGCTGCCAGTCACGAAGCAATTACTTCAGGCCTATTGTGAATATGCATGTAGGAAAGGAGTAAAAAATACACTTAAATTGGCAGATGAAAAGACCCAGTTTGATCACTGTTATTTTAGGAACCTTTTCCTATAGATCTTCTTCCCTTCCTTCTTGCATTTTCCCTCTTCCCCAGTTCACTACATTTACACAGAAACATACAACAGTCTGATATATAGCCACTTACCATAACAATACTTGAGACTGTGTTCCTTTTGGCTCCAATAGATCTCTAGTCCATAATTACTGACAACATTCAATTCTTCCCTCTCCTAGAGGAGAAATCAATAATGTAGATAATGACTTGGTGAAATGAATAATTTTTATGGAACTGGATAAACGTTTAAATATTGGTCCCATTTACATACCAGTCTAGTCAGCATCCTCCAATCAACCCTTCCTACTTTTGCTTACATTCTATTTCCCCTGCTAGAAGTACCTGCCACTGGTAGCCATCTGTTCTTTCCCAACCAGCTCTAGACAAAACATCAAGAATCCTTATGGATAACGACTAATGTTGAAACTTCATAATAAAATCCTGAATTCTATTTTTCTTGTTTGTGGTAATTTTTTCTTCTCCTGCTAACTGTTTTTTGCTCACGTTATCTCCAGGACTCATTCTTCTACCACTATAAATAAACCTCAAGATGTACAAGATAAAAATGTATATAAATTATATATGATGCAGGCTTCCAAAAATGGAATGATAAAACAAATCCAAAATTTTAACATACAGATTGAACTGCAACACAACCAATCTAACGATGGGGGAAGGGAGAGTCCATTCAACGCCCTTGGGTTTCTTCCTCCCCCCCCCCTCCCCCCGCCCAGTATGGTAGCTATCGATAGCTTAGGAAAGTGCCCGGCAGTGTTTACTCTCTACAGGAAAACCCACACTAAGCTTCTCTTTCAACTTTTCATTGACCACCTTTCAGTCCGCAGTCCACCATCAGGGGGACTCAGACCCCGCACAGCGGCACAGAACCGGACTCCCCCACCTGAGACCTGAGCTAGAGGGCAAAGGGCGGGGGGTTGTTTCGTCCCGCGCGCCCCTCCCCCCACCACGAAGCCGAGCCCCTCCCAGGCCCGGCGGGCCCCGCTTACCCCCTCAGCTGCGGGCGCCGCCCCTCGGCCTGGGACAGCACTTCCGGTTATTCTCCGGACACTAGGATTTGGGCTTCCCGGCGGTCGCAGGCTCCGCGGCGATGGACCTAAGGGCCCACCTCCGGGAAAAAGAAGGAAAGCGAATCGGGGCGGGGGGACCAGCGAGAGTCAGGAGCAGCTCCCTTTGAGCTGCCCGGTGAGGGGAACTCGGGCTGGGCCGGCCAGCGGGCGCTTCACGGGCCGACCAGGCCGGCTACGCGAGCCCTTTCAGCCCGGCTGGGAAGCGGCCGGCACAGCCCCGCCCCCTCGACTCACGTGACCTCGCAGCTCCGGCGACCTCAGCGCTCCACCTCGGTCCTTTGGGCCAATAGGAGCGCAGCCTCTGGAATGGGGCGGGGTCCAGGAGCGCTTGCGCTCGGAGGCCCGGGGTGTTTCGGGTGGAGCAGGTGAGGCGCTGGTGGCTCCGGGGACGTCGCATAGGGCTGGGGGCGGAGGGAGGACTCAGAGAGGCGGTGCTACAGCTCTGCTCTGTGTCTTGCAGTTTCCGCGATTTCTGTGCTTTTTCCTCAAGGCTATTCAAAGAGGGCTCAGGCCAGGAGTAGCGTCACCGAAACGGATGCCTCAGAAAAACACCCAGAAGGATCTCCATGGAAGAAATGGTGGACTCGGAAGCACCGCGGAAGCGCGCAGTCACCAAAGAGGTGGCCGGCGAGATTGATGAAATGCTTTAAAGAGTGGTTAGTAATGACCTTGTATGAATGGGAGGACTTCTCCAGTATCTGGAAGTTCCCGGGCCTTTCTGATCGTTTCTAGCCTGGAATCAACTAACAGTAATCATCTTTGTTTGGGTTGGAGATGTCCTTCAGAGTGAACGATGTGTTTTCTACATGCATACGTATATCTTAATGTATGTGTGTGTGAATATAGATGTTAAGCTATTTTTAAAGACCTATTCTCCCTGCTCATTTGTTCAAGGAAAAGATTTTTTGAAAGTCCTCATACGTCAAAGAGAAAGGAGGAATACTGCTAGGAATAGGAAGTTATTGGCTTTGTTCTGCTGTCACCTTGCTGTGAGTCTTTGGAGGAGGTGAGCCCATTGATATAGATACCTTTTTTGAAAGATATATTTCATAGAAACGTTGGGGTTACCTTTAAAAGGTCTTTGAATCCTCATTAGTTACTACATTGTCTTATTTCAAAAAAATATTTTTCCACTGCAGAGTCAGGCACTTTCTATTGTTTGTCACACTAAGACAAACCATCTAAGGGACAGGACATAGTGGAGATTCAAGTGGAACTTCCTAGAACACTTAAATAATATTTGGCATCAGGGAAGATTTAAAGGAATTATAATTAATATAATTATGATTAAACTGAGTCACTTAAGTTTCAATTTCTAGTAGAAATAAAAGGGTTAGAGGGGAATGATAACGAGTTTGAGAGTTAAGCACAGGTCTCAAGGAAATCCAAATTAGAGTTCCAACTTTTAAGATAAAATTAAGTGCTTGAAGGGTTTTAAGCATGGTGCCACATAAGAAATTTGTTTTCGAAGAAAATTTTGTAATGCAGAATATAGGTTAAAATACAGTAAATAGAAAGTAGGAAAATAAGCAGAGAAGCTGCATAATGATCACAGTGAATCATAGTGAAGTGAGCTGAGAGAAGCAACAAGAACTTTGATACATTACTATTGGAGTGCAAATGATGTGATAAGTTTGGAAAGGTGTGTAGCAATGTCTAGCTAAACAGACTTGTTCTTTATCAACAATTTCACCTATTTTTATATACTCAATAGAAATGCATGTTTATAGATACCAGTATACATTTTCAAAAATGTTTAGAATAGCATCATTTTGCAGTAGCTGAAAACCAGATGCAACTGAAATATTTGTCAGTGGTAGTTAAGTTACATAAGCTGATGTAGTCATACATGAAAATCTATACAGCAATGAAAAGGATCAAGAAAGATCCAACAGCATGGTTGGAATTTAAAAGCATAGTGAAATGTTTGTATGTGAAAAATTCAGACCTACCTCTTCACATCCTGTAAGATTTCATAGGTATATAAATCCCAGATGGGCAAATTAAATAGTTTAGTTTAAGTATTGCTAGGTAGGAGTAATTTTTTTAGAAGTAGGAAGTGGTTACCGGGGAGGAGTGTCACTGGAGTCAAGCCTGGTTAGAGATCGCTCAAATCTTTGCATCTTGTTTGAACTGGCACCTCTAATTTTCCCGGGTTAAAAAGGTTTGTCAATTTCTTTTTCTGGCGCGCGCAATCTCTTGCGCCCTCTGGTGTCTGTCTATGGCACTGCATGTTTTTGGTACTTCAAGCTGTCAGGCTCTGTTCTCAGCGACGCCGGAGCACCCAAAGTGTGGTGATCCATATCAGAAACCAGTTCCTTAGACAACTTCCTTGGAAAAAGCCAGAATGAGTGACATAGACCCCATTCATCTCTTTCCTTCCCAAGAAAGAACTTGTGAGTTGGGCATCTCCTGATCTAGCTGAGCTCTGTTAGCTTGGAAGGTGTATAGTGGGTAAAATGTGGTGGCTTTACTTGTCCATATCAGCATGACTGTTCGTGGCTTTACACTTCTTAACTAGTTTTTGCAGTTCTCATAAAAGCTTTTTGGACCATATAAAGATGCTCACTTGGTGTCTCTGTCAGGGTCTGTGGTTTCTTTTTTTCTTGATAATTTTTTTTATTAAGTAGCATTGCACATGATTTTTATTCATTCAGAGAGTATGACAGCAATATCACCATGTAAGAACTTATTTCTTCCATCTCTCCTGCTACCCCACCCACCAGTCTCCCACCCACACTTTAACTCATCATCCCACTACACTCAAAACTTAGAAGGGTAAGAGTATTAGTTAACAAGATGGCAGGTACTTTCAGGGAAAAAAAAAAGATGAAACATTTTCCCCTAGCAACTGTCCAAGTTAGCTATGAGTCAACATGACTCGAAGAGATCTTTATGTCAAACTTGAATTTTGGAGTGTTACATAGAGCTCAACATTTTAATTTGGGATTAAGAGTGTGTCACTTGTGATATGACATGAAACTGCCTGCATCCTCATATGGAAACAGGGAAAGAATGCATCCCAGTGAATAAAAATAAACTGGTGATGAATACCTAGATATATATTTTTTATGTCCTGGGTTGATCTCATATAGCAGAGGTTAATGTGGGCTAATTAAAGGTTATACGGCTATCTTAATTAGTTTTTTAGTCTAATGACTTAATCCTTTCAACAAATGATATCACAGGGATCTGAGAGGCAGTGCCCCATTTGGGTATTCTGAGCACAAATAGAGATACAAAATGTACATAACATAATAAAGTCATTTGACACTTTTAATTTTTGAATATGGGTATGAATAGTATATGATTTCTAGCAACAATTACAAATAAAAAAGCATTCTGTTTGTAAGCCATGAATTGCATTTGTCCCAATTACTTGCACCGTTGGGAGTAATATCTTGTTGTGATCAGTAGCTCCCTCTTCTCTGTCTTTAACGTGCCACAGTGTAAAATCAGTTTAAAGTCAGAACAGAAAGCACATTATTCCTTGTCTGCTAGTAGCAGTTCCTTATTTATATTCATGGTATCTATTTTGCAGAAAGCAGTTTAATCAGACTTTCCCCACAAATATCTAAGCCAAGAACTTAAAAGGGTTTGAAGAGGATAGAGCACATAGGACAAGTTTTGTAAGAGAAGCATATTGGACTAGACTGCTATATTATGAAATAAGATTCATTTTTAAAAATTTTAATTTTATTTGTTTGTGGGTTAACAATGGTATATGATTCAGAGGGATAGATTCCAGATGTCCGTCACCTTTCCCCACTCACCGAGAGAATGCAAATCCCTTTGCGAGAGACCATTGGGCCCCCGCACATTTTGTTCCTGTCCCCACCTCCTCTCTCCAGTATCCTCAATTCTGCAATCATATTTCTAGACTTTGTTTTGGTTAAGTTTTGTCAGTTCCTCTGTTTTGTTTCTCTGTATTCCACCTATGAATAAAATCATCCAGTATTTGCTTTTCTTCCCTCTATCTTATCTCCCTTAGCATAAAAGAAAGAAAGAAAAATTATACCCCACAAATATGGAGGAGAAAACCATCAACTGCTTTATAGTAGTTGACATGCAGATCCTTCACTGATGTTGACTAAAATAAATAAAAGTTCACCAAGGGGAGAGAGAGTTCATCAGAAAAGATATTCTTAACATTAGGACAACTGTTGTGTTGTGATTAGAGAATCAACCCATGGCATGGATACTGCAGAGTTTCCAGCTGAAGAAATCAGTTTGATAGAAACGAGCAGATTTAGCATTACCACCTGCCCTCCTTTTTCTTTGGCCAGCATTAGATCCTATAAAGTTGGCATACATCTGAGTGAATATGAAGATAACAAATGACTGAAGTTTACCAATGTCTTTAGAATCAGGACTCGGAGTCAGGAATTTCTGAGTCACATGGTAGCGTTTGTACACTGGAGGGTTTGAATTGTAGCTCATATCGCTGCACTTTCCTTACTCACTAAGCCCTAGGTTTTGAAGGAAAAAAACAAAATCATACAGGAATGAAAGTATCAAGCATGGGCCTTGAACACTGGAGATGAGGAGAAATCATGGATGTATGGACCAGGCACGGATGAAGAAACTCCTCTATATGACAAGATGAACAGCCTTTTAAATCAGAGATCTTGAAATACTCATCAAAGGAAGTAATGACTTCCTTAATTCTAGAAGTGAACATGTGGACATATTTGAGCATGTCATGGGCGGAATTGTGTTCCAACATTCATATGTTGAAACTCTAACCCTGGAAACCTCAGGTGTGATTGTATTTGGAGATAGGGTCTTTAGAAAGGTGATTAAATTAAAGGAGGCCTTTAAAGTGGATCCTAATCCAATCTGACAGGTGTCCTTGTAGGAAGAGGAAATTATATTACCTCAGTTAAGAATAAATTAGTTAAAATTAGAGAAAGAGATTGGGGCACAAAAAGAAGGACACCATACATATCAAAGGAAGACCATCTAGGGACACACGGAGAGGTGAGCATCTATAAGTCAGGGGATGGGGCCTAAGGAGAAACCAAACTGGCTGATGCCTTGATCTCAGACTCCCCAGCCTCCAGAACTGTGAGAAAAAGTTCTATTGTTTAAGCGCCACAACGTGGTATTTTGTTACGGCAGCTCTAGCAAACTAGTACAGAACAGAAGGATTACGTCAACAAATGAAATATTTAGAAGGATGTATTTAACTGTAAGAAAGGAATTTTGAGAAAATAGGATGTGGGTCTGTAGGGTAAAGGTTGATCAGGTAAATCCACCCTCCCACCATTGATGATGGACACCTGAGGTGCTGTGCGCATTCCAGGGTGGGCATGCACAAGTGGGCGCATCTGTGTTGGACATGGGCATAAATGGGCGGCGTCATGAGAACTGTGAGGACCAACCGACAGAACCGACAGGACGAAGGAGCAGCAGCAGTAGCAAAGTAACCTAGAGGGTGAGATGCGCCGGGGGCTGGGAGGCCTGCCAGCCTCCCGGCCCCCCGGCACCCCTGCCAGCCATGTACTTGGCCACCTCTACTAAACAAAAGTATGAAAAGCCATCCAGGGCTCCAAGACTCTCATTCCCTGACCTGTCTGTCCAGAACCATCCTGAACCTTGCTCCTTTGCCACCCCTTCCTGCTGTGACAATTAGGGTTAGTCAGCAGAATGGTTCAATGCAGACGGGTGCAGAGCCCTAAGAAGACAGCAAGAGGGACTGAGAGGTGGCAGGCCACGAACTTGTAACACCAGAGGTGCAACAGCAGCACAGGAGGTGGCTGAAGACCAGGACGCTGCAAGAAGATGCTGCAGGAGTGCAGGAGGTGTACAGGTCCAGGAGCTGCGGGACAAGCCGTCAAGTGGAGGAGACACTCACGAGGACCAGCCCACGACCTGAGGCAGCAGACCGAAAGAGGACCAGGATTCAGAGCTAGCCCACCGCTGATGCAAGGAAAGGGCTAATGGACTGACAATCCCACCAGAAAGCTGGGAAAATTTAGGTTAAGGTTGTTTTTGTGGGACCCTGGGGGTGGATGATTGTTTGTACACCCCAGGAGATGACAGTAAAGAATGGCCAGTGAGCCTTGATGGCAAAAAGCAGCCTGGGCATAGAAAAGTCCAAGAGTGGCAGAGGCAGGAAGCCCTCTGCAGCCAGGCAGAGGAGAGGTATCAAAAAGCCTAGAGAAGGCAAAAGCTGGCACTAAGTTGGGAAAGCCCAAAGTGGCTGGTAAGCAGCCTGTTTGTTAAAGAAGGCCAATGATTTTCTTAAAATCACCTGTGGGTGATGCCTCGCTTGTTAAGTGAGGGTGAGGAGCTGAGGAGCCGTCCTTGGGGGACGGGAAGGGAACGTGGCGTGTGGTGGAGCCCACAGCTGAAAAGGGGACCCAGGAGAGGCCACATGTGGAGCTTGTATCCACGGATCCCAGACCCGTATGCGTGTGCACAGGGTTGGTCTGAGTATAGGGTCTGCTGTCACATGTGGCTATGAAAAGCCAAGTGTTGGAGTGACAGCAGAGGGTACCCTGGGGATTGGGCGATTACCCCCAGAGTATAGAATTGCCAGTCCCGAGAATGAGAGCATCCTGGGTGGTGTGGAGCGGTGGAGTGTGAGGGATACCGTGACGGCGGCAAAGAATCTGCTTGGACCGATGATGAACCTCCTACACTGGGAAGGTTGCAAGACAGGGTCTTTGTTTAACCTGTCACCTCCTGAGGTGAAGGTTTGTCCAGTTTTCTCTGAATCCCTGAGCTCAGCAAAAGGCCTGGCACAGAACATGTTCTCAAGACTTATGAGTAGAATGATGGAATGAAAAGAGAGAGGGACTCCAGGGATTGTACAGGAATAATCTGTAGTGGTCCTCAAACTTTCTGCCATCAAGACCCTTTACACTTTTAAAAAGAACACAAAAGCACCAATTTGAAGGAATTTATGCACTCCTATGTTCACTGCAATATTTACAATAACCAAGTTATGGAAACAACCTAAGAGCCTAGTGGTAGATGTATGGATAAAGAAACACACCAATGTACATATGCACACGTGTGTATATACACACATGTACTTACACGTGTATCTACACAGATATATATATGTGCGTATACACAGTGTATATATACATACACAGCCTGGAATACTACTTAGCTATAACAAAGGATGAAGTCTTGCTTGCTATTGGCAACAACATGGATGGTACTGAAGGGGATTATGCTAAGAGAAATAAGTCAGAAGGAGAAAGACAAACAGCAAATGGTTTCATTCTTATATGGAATATAAAAAAGAAAGCTAAGGAACAGAGAAAATGAAGGAGACCTTTGAAATCTGACTAGAATTGAGGCTCCCAGAAGAGTATGAAATTTTACAAGGAGTAAGCCTGGAGGGGGCCCAATGGACTATGGTGGAGGAATTTGGGGGGCTCTAGTGGAGAGCATGGTATGCATTTGCAGAGGCGTAAACCTATACTCTGAAACATTTTGTTTTAGTGGTCATTTCTTTTGCAGTGCAGAAGCTTTGATTTAGTCCTGAGAGTTTATATTCTCTTGTTTTCCTTGCTTTTGGAGACTAATTGCAAAAAAGTAAGGTCTATTTTTTTAAATTTTGAGAGAACCCTTCACACTGTTTATTGTTGTTTTTGCACAATTAGTTGTTTTTCATAGCAAATTAAGGCCCTATTATTATGACGAAAATGTATTTGTTTTTCATATGCCCTAAATGTACCTCAGGACTTCCATGGATCTGGGCACTACACTATAAGATGGGATGATCTAAGCTATTTGGGGGATTTGAGGGACTTAGACAAGGTTGTCTTGGGAGTGTTGAACCCAAATGCCAGGCAAATGGCAGGCTGTGAATGAATGTCCATGATTTTATAAATATTTGTTTAATGAGTAAATGTGGCAGTGTGGGGAAGAACGGTGGGGAGTATAGGAAGCACTTTTTTTTTTCAACAAGTCTTTAAATGTCTGTTTTTGCCACTTAGTTGTGGATTTAATTCTGCTGAGCCTCATTTTCATAAATAAACTGGGGATGATGTGTAGAGTTACAGAAAACAAAAGGTTACACGAAATCTTCATAGAAAATTTGATACACAGAGGTGAAGAAAGCATGGAGCCATAAAATCAGTGATATTTTGAGCACGATATGGCAACATAGGTGGAAATGCAGATTTAAATTAAAGACAGGAGTCGTGGTAGACTTATTTGGGAGCTATTCACTCAATAACTATTTTGTGAGTCCAGTCACTAAACATTAGGAGACTTTGTAACGTTAAAACAAACAAACAAACAAAAAACTGATGTCTCTGAGACAATGAATATCCTGACAAATAGAAAATGAGAGGAAAGATACTGGCCCGAGGATTGGCACAATAGTAGGGTAGATACATCATGCTTTTCTCGCGCGGAAGCCCTTCAGAGCTCGAGGCTAGAAGGAATCTGGGTATCTGGGAATACTTCAGAAGACAAATAATACTGAATCAAGAGAAACCTGGAGAGTAACGCAGCATGAAAAGAAATGAGAGGATTCCTTTAGGACAGGACTAAACGCGCACCTTCAATGCCTTCTTAGCGCAGTAGGCAGCGCGTCAGTCTCATAATCTGAAGGTCCTGAGTTCGAGCCTCAGAGAGGGCAGTTGCTTTTGTTTCAAAAGCATCTCACCCCTTTCCGCTATTTGTGTTAACCGCACACTCCAGCAACTCTTAGAGCTAAGAGGTGATATTCAGGTCACCTGGGATATCTGCCATATTGACGGTCGGGGTATAGTATCTTCTGTTTGAAAATATGAAGAAGGTGAAATAGTGTTAGGGCCAGCGCTTTGTCTCCTCCACCTGAACGGTCCCCATTTGGCGCGCGCTCCCCTCTCGGCTATTAATGACCGTTTTTCCTAGAGGTTCGGGGGTGTCCCGCTTCAGTCTGACGCTGGCTCCCACTAGGTGGCGGTAGAACCCCGCAGTCCAGAAATCCAGACAAACAAACCACGTGCTCCAAATAGCCGAGCAGGGGGCGAGCCGGGCGTGCCTTTCTCACCTGGCTGTGCCGGGGTATCCTTTTCCGCACTGGGCTCAGTCTCCTTAACTCGGGTGACATCTCAATGCAGATGCAGAAATCACTTTTTGGGGGGTTGGGGGCTTGAGAGGTGGTCTGTTTCTAAAAGAACACGGAAATATCGAACCTCTTTAAAGTGCAGTAATTTCATCTTTCTGATTTCCACTACGGTTCCACGCGCGAGGAAACGACGTTAGCAAAAGTGTCCAGGCAGAGGGGCTGAAGATCTGCACTAAAAGCAGACAGTGGAGCAAGACTCCTTTATTCCGTCAGTAATTCATTACGTGACTATCACGCTATTCGTTCCTGGGGACTGTGGGTTTCCTTGGGGATGCAACCGCTCTGTGGACCACACCTGCTGCGAAGCCAACTCCCAGGAATCCAACACACTTCCTGGTTTTCTTTAGGAGAGAAAAGTCCAGCCAGGCGGAAGCCTGTGCACGAGAAATCAGGTCTTAGCTTTGGAGAATGTCAATCTCCTCGGACCGCGGGATTCGTGGAGCTCTCTGCGGGTTTCTCTCAGTATACAAAGTCCGACTCGCAATTCCAGGTGAGTCCTTCTATGCTCAAGGAGTCGATCCACTCAGCTTGTTTCATGGAGAAGAAAGGAAATGCCTAGGTGTCTTTTTCAAACAGAAACGTGAGAGTGGCTTTCCAGTTTAGGTAAAAATGTGGCGGGGGTTGGGGAAGACGGGGACTCAAATACTCTGGAGGGAAATGGATGGAGAACACGATGGGAATTGTACAGAAGTTTTCTGCGGAGGTAGCTGTGAGGGCCCCTGGCATCAGCTTTGACAGCAGGTGAACAGCAAGAGGTGGTGATTTCGTCCTTCGTTCATTTCTTCGAGGGTTGCCCAAAAACTATGGGGAAAAGTAGAAAAGGAGGTAGACACTCGCAGACGAAAGGATGCTGAGGTTGGATTTTTCAGTACCAAAGCAGATAGTATTGGAATTTTCCTTCGGCAGAACTTTGTTTTATTTGAAATTTTGGGTTTAGAGCAGGCTGAGCATAATAACTTCTGACAAAGTTTAAGATAAACTCGAAGAAACTTCCTCTGGTGAGCGACATGAATCCCCTTTAATTATCCTATTACATGAAGAGGCCTGGTATGCTGTTTGGCCGGTTAGCTCAGTTGGTTAGAGTGTGGTGCTAATAACGCCAAGGTCGCGGCTTCGATCCCCGTACGGGCCACGCGGTTGGGGGTTACTTTTTAAAATGTTAGGATACAAAAACCCCGGAGAATAAAAAACTGGAATAAACTCACTTCCACTTTTAATCTTGGTGGAACAGATCTTATGTAACTAGTTTTGTGTTTTCAGAGTTGCGTCTGGATCAGTTGATGACGGTTACTTAAAGATCCTGAGATTTCATAAGGAAACCGGGATCAGCAAGTAAATTGAAAAGCAGAAACGGAAACACGGATACAAAGACCAGGGTTTTTCATCTTTTTACATTTCCCAAGATGTCCAAATATTTCTCATTCCTCAATAGCTCTTGCAATGGGTTTTTAAATTATGCTTACTTCCCGAAGCGCTGTCCTTTCAAAGAGCAGGGTAAGAAAAGTTTTTTTTTTTTTTTAGAGTAACTTGGGCTCTTGCCTCTACCCCATTCTTCATTCCTATTTTCCTGTTCTCACACTTGACTCCAGAGATACTGGATTTAAAGAGATGTCCCATACAGAAGCTCAACCTAGCATTACTCTTTGTCCAACAGATTGTTAATTCCCAAACCATCCTCTGGGATATATCTGACTCCTCTTCCAGTTTTCTGAGTTTGGGTTGTATTCCTTCTAGAGAGCCCAGGACACATCTATTTTGTGATGTTGGCCAAGTAGTGAATGTCTTGTTCAGTCATCTTTCCGATTAACTGTAAGCCTCTTGGGGGCAGAACGCTTATGCCTAAATACTTTTAAAAGTCTGCATGAATGATAGAAGAGTGAGAGAAATGTGTACAATCTTGAAAGACAGAGTGTGACTTTGGGTCAAATGGACCTTACATATCTATATAGAGGGATCCACGTGTGTGATGGTCAGATGAGAGGTAGGTTACAATCTTTGGTGATTGGTCCGTCTTCTCTGAGTATATCCCTGAGGTTATTTCATTGTGGCTCTGTACACCTCCAGGATCGAGATGGCAGAGCCAGGATCAGGGTGGAGCATGCCCAATAGATCCAAAGTTAGGGAAAGTCTGGAAGGCTGAGTTCCGCTAAAGCTGAAATGGGAGAGAGCCACTCCACTGATTTGTGGTGGATGAAACAGTGAGCCAAGGCACCTCAGACCTACACAATTTAAAATTAATCACAAAATTAATATTTATGGAATCTTTAGCTTGAGCAGACATACCTAGAGAACTGTCATTTGACTTTAAAAGTAATCACATAGGGGGCCTCCCTGGTGGTGCAGTGGGTTAAGCAACGCACTATAAAGTGAACTGCAGCCACTACAGCATGAGTTCAATCCCTGCTGCAGTGTACTTCCGTTGATCTGCCTGTTCTGCTCCCCACTCACTGTGGTGAATCCTCTCACCCCCTACACCTCTGGCCTGTACCCCAGTGCTTGTATGCATAAATAAATAAATCTTTAAAAAAAATAATCACATAGGGAAGGAAAGTAACAGGTTTAAATCTTTAAAAAAAAAAATCACATACGGAAGGAAAGTAACAGGTTGGTAATTCCACTGGCTACATCCTCAGTAAAAAGACCTCATACTGCAGTTACTTCTGAACTCTCGTTCTCACAATCTTAAGACAAAGTTCAGGGCAGAGAAACGGAAGCTTCTTTTGTATATGAGGACTTAATTAGACTTGAGACAGCTAGGTTTAACTTTTTGCTAAGAGGCTGGGATCCCACTTCCCCAGAAAAAGATGGTTGTGGAAAGAAGTTCAGGAGCTGAATGAAATTTCTTGTTGGAAAGGGGAATGGAAGGAATGGTGATCATTGTTTAGGGGACAATGCTGTATCCCATTTAGGAAATGAAGGGGAAGCTATTTAGTAAATTACTAGACTCATTTCAGCCCCTCACACAGGCCATAGCCAGTCCATCTGTAATGAATCCATCTGTAATAGGAATAACTTAAACTGCACTTCCAAATGAGTGATAGTGATAAGGATAACAATGATATTAATAGTACATAAAGATATAATGGTTTTTAAATGAAAATGCCACAAAACATATCTAGTGGTGAAAAGGAAGAAAACTATTTTTCCCAAGATTTGAGCTCCAGAACCTCAGGTTATAATGACATACTGCCGAATGATACTGAGAGGAATCCCTTGTTTTTTTTTTGTTGTTGTTGAGGAATCCCTTTTGAACTGTTCACGTTAAAAGTAAACTATCAAATTTTATTCTCCACGTGCAGTTGCCATATCAGTTTTTATCATTTGACGAGCAGAAACGTTCTTTGAAAGTCAGTATTGCAGCAGAACCATTCCACACCCAGGAACGGTGAAGTCCAGGTCTTTATGTCTGCCTGAAGTTCCTGGTTTAACCTGAAAATGTTCAACCCCTCTTGCCACTAGGAAGTCCAAACCTATAAAACCAACTTCACTATTCTTAAAGGGTATCTCAAATCCTTATTCGGTAGCATTTGCTAATCTTCCTTTGCAATTTTTGTGGCCCTACTTACTTTTCCCCAACGTAGTGTTTGGGGCTGTGCACCACCAAAACAGAGCTGCCCTCTCTGAGGCTCGAACTCAGGACCTTCAGATTATGAGACTGACGCGCTGCCTACTGCGCTAAGAAGGCAGGTGGAAGCGTGCCTTTATCTTAAAGTATCAAATGCCATTTTCTAAAACGCTTTACCATTTCCTAATTTTCAAAGAACATAATTATAATCAACACTTGAAAATCTCTCCAAATGAGTTAATGCTGCATCAGAAGTTTCCTACATCCAGGAGCGATGGAAGCCATGCCTTTCCAATATTCACCCAACCATAGAATCTACAGGGTTTTTGGACTTAAAAATACTGCCTTTTGCTGCTCTTGTGTTCTAGTGATGTGTTTTTTCCTGCCCTCAGAGATACCAGTTAATTTTAACAGCTTCTGTGGTCTTCTTTGTTGATAAACAGACGATCTATTCACTGGATAAACAGACTGGCTGAGTAAATAAACAGCCCTCCACTTTGTCTACCATCATTCTTCTCTGTCTAAATGTGCCATCTAGAAATGTTTTGATTTCATGAGAACAGACATAAACAGCTATTTTTCTTAGTGCATATTTCAATATGTATTATTGTATATATAATACAAGTTGGCGGTAACCGATTTTATTAATAAGCTACTAAAAAAAGAGCAAACACATAAACACTAAATGGTGAGGAAATTAATTAAGCAGGAGAGTGAAGCCTTCAGGAAACAATCAGCTGTTAGTCAACATATAATTCTAGGGATTAAAGGTACAACAATGATATTTCTGGTCCTTTGAGGTGTTAGAACCCCAGAAGGACACCCAACGACCCCAACCACCTCGAGTTCCCTCGGCGATGTTCTAAGAAATGGGGTGGGTGTGTTTTGCCATCACAGCAGTTCCCCTACCGCCACCAGGTGACCTCCCCAGTGGCTAAGCCGCGTTGGTTGAGTCTGGTCTGATCGAGTGTCCTTCACTTCTGTTAAGTACAGTCTAATCCGGTAGTTTTTCGACTTTAACTGTATCAGAATCACTTGGAGGATTTGTTAAAACCATGTCGGCTATTCCTGCCCAGATACTGCAGATCCTGCTCCTGTACCCTTTGAAAGCAGCTTTTAGCCTCTCTTAGCTGGATCACCCCACACGCACGATTCTTCGGTGCACTTGGGGTGGGGTTCGCAAGATAGATTCTGGGTTCTTCCGAGGTACAGAACACAGATATGACTGGAGACGCTACCATGGTCTCAGGGGCGGTAAACGATATTCACTTTAGATGCTTAAGAGAGAAGTTAATTCGTTTCATATACAGTGGACGCCTTAAGGCCTTAGGGCTTAGTTTATCAGGAATCTGGGCTAGGTTTTCCAAAAAATGGACTGATGCCGAGTTCCCAACACATTTTACTTAGAAGAAGAAACTTAGGGTTTTGAGGGAATCTATTTATTTACAGAAAACAGTTCTTGAATTGGTGACTTCAGTACACTTTTCCTCTGTAGCACAGCCCCTTTTATCAGTGTTGATGAAGACAGCTGGGCATTTGCTGTTTAGCAATGTAGACAGTCTACCTCAAAGGGCAAATACTATAAGCTTCAAGAAGACGTCAGGGGTTATCATTCCTTTTTAATATACCTTTATGTACTCTTTCATAGACGACCCACATTTTTCATTCTCACATTACAAGGTTTTTTTGTTTGTTTTTGTTTATTGGTGGTGGGGGGAACACATCCTATGCGTATTTACCTGGCAAATAGCAATTTTAAAAAAAGGAAATAAAAGAACATGCTTGGGGTAGAAAGGCCAGCTAATACTATAAAATCTCTTACTCTCCATTACATTGCCCAACACAGGAAAGACCCCAATACACCCGGTAAACACACACACACATACACACACACCCCCTTCCAGACAGAGCTTTTTCCTCTATTCTCCATCTCAATACTTCAAATCATAAGGTCTTTAACCTACAAATACATATATATATATATATTTTAAACCTAGCTTAACCTAGTGTAGTGACCCCCCAAAACCTCAGAGATTAATCCCGCATCTATTTCGGTTGCTAGATGGTTTTCAGGCTCAGGCCCCGGGGAGGGATGCCGGCGGCCGTCCACTGCACATCCTCAGACCACAGAGCGGCCGAAAATGCAGTCAGTCCAGCGCCGCCTCCCCCGCCGCTGGCGTCCTCGGGTTCCTCGCTCGTCAGTTAGACGAGAACGCGAGGGGGTGGGCGCGGGGGAGGGAACGTCTTTGGGAAACCCCACGAGAAGGGTTTCTGGGCCCTCCTACGCTCACGTCCCGCGCCTCTCTCCCGCCGCAGGAGGAGCAGCCCCCGGGAGGGGGGCCGACGAAGGGGCCGGAACTTCGGCTTCCCCAGTCCTCAGAAAAAGCCCCGGAGCACGATCGAGGCTTCGGAGTCTCTCCGGGCTCTGCACTTTCCCCGGCCCCCTTGAAAGTACCCGCCTACGTTTCCGTGAGGAGAGCACCCTCGGCGCTTTCGGCACGGGCGCCCCGGGGGCCTGCGGCTGAGTGTGTCCCCTGGACCATCCGGCTCGCAGCAGGCGGCGGCTACTTCTGCGTACATCAAGCAACCAGTGACCGGAAGTGGGTCGGAAGTGCTCCAGTGGCGCAATCGGTTAGCGCGCGGTACTTATACAACAGTATGTGTGCGAGTGATGCCGAGGTTGTGAGTTCGATCCTCACCTGGAGCATTGTTTTCCAACTCGAGCCACCATTCCTAAAAGGAGACCCTTTACCCTGTGCTTTCCCGCTCACATGATCTTCCCTTCCTAAGTAAAGTGGGAATGCTTTCTGGGTCCCGGTGGGAACTATCACCGAGATGAATGACCTAACCTTTGTGAAAGACTAGATTTCTGCCTTGCCCCAAGTCACATATGAAGTCAATGGCAGAGTCAACCGAAGGTTAGATCTGACTTTTGCACTACATCAGATAGGACATTATGATATTAATGTTTTTATAGCGTATATATTATATGCTATGCGAATATTTTTTACAGAATGAGCACCACTTAATTTTATATTTTAATGTTAAGAGGGACTGCACTCATACTCATTCTGTCCTGACAAGCAGTAATCATGAATTAAGCTTACATTTTTTTGTGCAACTTGAATAAGCTTGGACAAATCACAGGCGGACTCCTGTGAGTCCTCAGTTCACCATCTGTTAAATGAAAGAATTGATGGCATAGGACCCTTTCAGCACCAGTGTCCTTTTGCTGGATTCACAGTAATGGTGTGAAATTTGGTGTCTTAGGAGAACTAATCCTGGTCCCTATGCCTAGGGCCCTGGCCAAATGATGATGCCACTGACATGAATCAGTATTTGAGTAGAAAGAAAGAATGGCTTTCTCAATTGTTTCCTCTGCACAACATTAATAAGTTCCAAGATCTGCAACCAACCAATTCAGTGCAGCAGGCTGTACTCAAGTTGAAAATGAATTGTAAGTCTTAAGTCTTGGGAGAAAAATGGGGTGCACAGAACACACGTGATTTATAATATAGAGATGGCAAATTAGTTGAAGGGAGATGGCAAATTAGATGAAGGACACTGCATGGGAAATATTATTTTTGTTTATGTCTGCTTTTGTGGGGAGAAGGAAAGGAAGCTAAACAAAATAAAAACAGAGGAATCTAAGAGGATGTAGACAGTATTGTTCAGTGTGGCTTGTGAAGCTGGTTCCCACAGGCCCCAGAGTAAACTCTCTTCCCACAGCCCAACAATATCCCAAAATGCAGGGGTCAGGGGCCTAAAGAATTCATGAGGCCTGAGGCTCCATTTTGACCACATTCTCACTTGTGTCCTGCCACCAATAAGGAGCTGACTTGAATCAGCTCAAGTGCTGAGCCAGTAAATGACATCCAGTTTCATAAAATATATGTCAGTCTTAAGTGTACAAAACTTCCACTTATTCTCCTTCCTTTGTCCTCTCTCAAGGTGAAGTCAAGCAGTTATATAAACAATCCTGTCACTGGTGTGATAATCCTAAATTCTTTGTTCTTGTCCTGTTGGTCTTTGCTCTGCTCCTCTTAATCTTCTCTGGCAAACACAGAAAAACAGGCAAAACCAGCTGAAATCAAGATGGAGGTTGATGTTACACAACTGTTAAGTCACAACCTTTTTATCATAGTTTAAAACACCTCCACTAGCACATGACAGAGCCCATAAAGACCCAAATTGGAAGAAAAAGGGGGGGGGGGCGGTGAAAGTAGTTCCTGGAACCCCCTGCCTATTTCTCTGAAATCCTGCTGAGGCAGACCCTTTAGCCTCTCCCCTGCCTTAGTACTCCCACACATAAGTCCCTGCCCAATTCCTCTAGAAATCTCCTAATCAAGACCTTCTCTTCCACCTACTGGGTTCCTTATGCCAACCAGGGACTAGTGTTCCTGGGAAAACAATCTCTCAACCCTCAGGGGAGCATCAAATGGAAGTTCCCTGAGCAATTACTATGGTCCAGTACCAGCACTGGCCCACAAACCCACAGCTTTATTTACTACACTGGTAGTGGTGTCATTACTGTCTCCATTTGCCATGTGAAGAAACATAAGAAGGGGTCATCACCCTGCAGGAAAGGGAGAAACACCTGTAAATAGAGTCTTGCACCTTGGGACCCTGAGATCTCTATCTTCCTGGCCCCCTCTCCTGCCCTCTATCAGTTCATTTCTTCCACGGTAGCCACCGTGTGGTTTCTGATAATACTATAGTTCATTCTGATTGTTTATTTTATTTCATTTCTTCTTATTATTGAGGTCACCTTGGTTTACAACACTGTATATGATTCAGGGGCATAGGTTCACACCTCCTCACATGGCAAATGACAAGAGTTCATCTTTTTTAAAGTCTGAGTATTATTTTATCTTGTACATGTACCACATTTTCTTAATTTACTCATCTGTCCTAATTATTTGATTACACTGTCTTGAGGCTGGAAATGTATCACAGTAAAAAAAAAAAAAACAAAAAAACAAAAAATTCCTCAGCCGATACTGCATTTAGAGGGAATCAAGTAATATAAATTTACAAATGAATCATGGTATTTGGTGAGGATTTATGAAAACATTTTGTTTTCCTAGGAACAGGAAAGGAGAGGAAAGAAGAGAAGAGGACAGAAAGAAGGGAAGAAAGGAAGGAAGGAAGGAAGGGAGGGAGGGAGGGAGGGAGGGAGGGAGGGAGAAAGGAAGGAAGGAAGGTAGGAAGGAAGGAAGGAAGGAAGGAAGTTTGTCTTATTTCTGTTTTGATGGCTACTTGTTATTCTTAAAATCCTGTTGTCCTATGTGTTCCTTCTGTTATTTTTCTTTTGCGGTTGTACTGAGATTAGTATGTGATGGACTATTTCTGGTCTTGACTTGTTCTGGTGGACCACATTGTTACTTTGCACCCCTCCTCCATGTTAAGTGATTTAGGTGTCTGTTGCCTCAATATTTCTTGTTCTGGTGTTTATAATAACTCCCTTAGGATTTCTTTCACATATGATGTGTTATTGATAAATTCTTTTAGTGTTTGCTTTTAAGTGAAACTCCTTATTTCCTCCTCTTTTTATTTATTTATTTATTTTTGGATAATCTTGCTGGGTAAAGGATTCTAGAGTTTATATATACTATTTAAAATGAATACACTAATTTATCTTTTTTGATTGCTGAATAGTATTCCATTGTGTATATGTACCACAGCTTCCTGATCCATTTAGGGGCATTTAGGTTGTTTCCAGGTCTTACCTATTATAAAGAGTGCTACTATATACATAGGGGTGCAGGTATTCTTTTGAATCAGTGTTTTTGTGTCTTTTGGGTATATTCCTAGGAGTGGGATTGCTGGATCACATGGAAGTTCCATTCTTAGTAGTTTGAGGAACCGCCATAATGCTTTCCATAATGGTTGGACCAGCTTGCATTCCCACCAGCAGTGTAAGAGAGTTTCTTTTTCTCCACATCGTTGCCAACATTTGTTGTTGCTAATTTTTTTTGATATGTGCCATTCTCACTGGTGTGAGGTGGTATCTCATAGTGGTTTTGATTTGCATTTCTCTGATTACTAGAGAAGTTAAACATTTTTCCATATGTCTGTTGGCCATTTGCATTTCCTCTTTGGAGAATTGCCTTTTTAGCTCTTCTGCCTATTTTTTTTT
The DNA here is from genome assembly GCA_019455555.1 of Galemys pyrenaicus. Taxonomy (NCBI): domain Eukaryota; kingdom Metazoa; phylum Chordata; class Mammalia; order Eulipotyphla; family Talpidae; genus Galemys; species Galemys pyrenaicus. The sequence goes on from JAGFMF010012115.1 coordinate 1,419,433, forward strand.
CCAAATTTTTTTTTGTTTATGCATTACATTTTTTAAAATATTTTTAAAATTTACATATATTTGACATCAACTGTAATCCCCATGTCTTCTGCCTATTTTTTGACTGGATTGTTTACTTTGTTTTTGTTTAGTCTGGTTAGTTCTTTGTGGATCTTTGTGATAACTTCCTTGTCAGTAGTCTTGTGTGCAAAGATTTTCTCCTAGTTGATGAGTAGTCGCTTTGTTGTGGTTAGCATGTCTTTTGCTGCACAGAAGCTTTTAAGCTTGATGTAGTCCCCAGCTGTTTATCTTTTCCTTCATTATCTTTGCTTTAGGTGCTGTATTTCTTTTTTTTTTTTTAAAGATTTATTTATTTATGCACACAAGCACTGGGGTACAGGCCAGAGGTGTGGGGGGGTGAGAGGATTCACCACAGAGAGCGGGGAGCAGAACAGGCAGATCAACAGAAGTACACTGATGAGGGGAGCAGCGGGCACAGCAGGAGAGGTCTGCCATGCCATGTGGGTCCCCCCCCTGGCCGGCAGCAGGGATCGAACTGGTGCTGCAGTGGCTGCGGCTTGCTTCGTAGTGCGTTGCTTAACCCACTGCGCCACCAGGGGAGGCCCAGGTGCTGTATTTCTAAAGATGTTATTGATGTGTATGTCATGTAGGGTTTTGCCTACTTTTTCTTCAATATATTTTATGGTTTCAGGCCTTATGTCTAAGTCCTTAATCCATTTTCAGTTGATTTTTGTGCATGGTGAAAGGCAGTATTCTAGTTTCGTTCTTTTGCATGTAGAATTCTTTTGCAGTCCAGTTTGCCCAGCACCACTTATTGAACAAGCAGTCTTTATTCCATTGCATAGTCTTTACTCCTTTGTCAAAGATTAGTTGTTCATAAGCTTGTAGGTTTATTTCCGAGTTTTCTATTCTATTCCATTGGTCTACGTGTCTGTTTTTGTTCCAATACCATGCAGTTTTTATTATTGTGACTTTGTAGTAAAGTTTGAAGTCTGGAAGTATAATCCCTCCACTCCCCTTTTATTCAGTCAGGAGAGCTTTGGCTATTCGAGGTTTTTTGTGTCTCCATATGAATTTCATCAATATATTTTCTATTTCTTTGAAGAATGACATTGAAATTTTTTTTATTTGATTTTTTAAAAGATTTTTATTTTATTTTTATGCATACATGAGCTGGGGTACAAGCCAGAGTCGGGGGATGGTGAGAGGATTCACCAGAGGCAGAGAGGGGAGCAGAACAGGCAGATGAACTGAAATACACTGCTGAGGGGAGCAGCAAGCGAGGCAGGAGAGGTCTGGAGCGCCATGTGGGTCCCCTCCCTGGCTGGGGATCGAATTTGCACTCCTGTGCAGCAGATGCTTCACTGGGTGGCGCTCAACCCACTGCGCCACCAGGGAGGCCCAACATTGAAATTTTTACTGGAATAACATTGAATCTGTAATTGCTTTTGGTAGGATGGCCATTTTGATGATGTTAATTCTTCTAATCCATGCGCGAGGGGTCATGGACGGAGCTGGAAGAGACTATGCTCAGTGAAAGAAGTCAGAAAGCAACAGAAAAACACCAGATGGTTTCACCCCAGGAGGAATATAAGGGAACCAAATAAGGATCAAGGAAAATAATAATAACAACAATAATAATAATAACACAACAAAAATAAAAAGACAAGGACATACTGGAGACACTTGGTGGGGAGGGGGAAGGAGGCTCCACATCTCAAACAAGTTCCTCATGCAGCAGAATGAAGCAGATGATTCTGGGGCAGCTGGAAGTATGGGGTGTCTCCCCTGGTCCTGCCACCTTCCTCCACCTGAGTAACAGAGGAACCCCCACCCTGTGCCTGGCCTGCAGGCCCTGCCCCAGCAGCCTCCCTTCCAAGGCAAAGGCAGCCCTGCAGGGCCAGGGACACTCACCTGGGCAGCAGAGCAGCAGACTCTGGCTGGGGCTGGCACAGCAGCAGCACCAGGCCCTTTATCCTCCCTGAGGCCCAGGCTCAGCCTCACTCTCCCTGCTGTCAAGACGTCAGCGTCTCACATGGGGCTGGCCTGGGCACTGGGCTCCTGTGCACAACACCCATCTCTGGGCACACTTCTCCCTCCCTGATGCTTCCTAATTGCTCAGCCCACAAGCACCCTCATGCCAGTGACAGCAAAAGTACAGTGATGAGTGTGAGTTGGGGAAAGAGGAGCAGTTCCCAAGCACAGCTGGTGGAGAAGCCAGGTTCCTGGAATGATTACCACTCCTGAATCACCCTTACTCACCAGCCTGGCTCAGGAGCCATCTGGAAAGATATGTGAACATCTGAAGTGGTCACTTTAAGAGCATTTGAAATGCTGGGGGTTCCTGGATGAGAAGTACCTCAGTTCTTGACTATGGAGTGAGAAAAATTCACAGCCACATCTTTATAAAAAGCAAAAGCAAAGTTTATTTAAAGACAGAATAAAGGACACCCAGTGAGGGGCCCTTGGGTGGGTATTTGGTAAGAATAATTGCAAGGGAACTGTGGGGACTCCAGCCTCAAGTGGGAAGCAAGAACTGTACACTTGTGCCATCCTCGGTGACTCTGCAGGCGCTCCTGGGTATAGGGTTACAGGTGCAGGCAGAATTTTCTTTGTCACTCCCCTTCTCCTTTGCCACTGGGGTGTATAATATCAGCCGTGGCAGCAGGTCGGGCAGGGAGAGCATGAGACCTGAGTGGTCCTGGTGTCAATCAGCTTCCCCCTTCACTCGGGACAGGGTGAGCTTTGAGGTCTTGGGGCATACTGTTGTTTTGTTTTGAGGGAGTTGCCTGATGGTCCAGAAACTGGCCATTTTCATGGAAATGCCCCCTTCTGGGTGCTTATGACCCTCCTACCTGCCTGTAGATTGGGGTTCAGGATGCTTTCCCCCCTTCTGGTGTCTCCTTGCTCTGCCTGGACTTTATCAGCTGTGGCCCTTGGTAGAGTTAGCCATTTCATTTTCTTTGGGCATCGTCTCTGTTCCTACATGTATAACTGAAACTGCACGCTGGGTTGTCACTAAGAGATCATTGAGCGTGGAATCAGAGTTCAGGTTACCTTTGCCATGCATGCAGTGTCTAGAGGGGGCAGGAGGGGCTGTCAGGGGCTGGTGTTTTCAATGTATTGCTTTAGTCCTGGTTGTAGGCACTGATACAACTCAGGGACTCACTGATGTCCACTTACAACACCTGCTCTGCTTTGCAAATGCATTTATTATCTTTAGCCTACTGTGAAATAGTACCACAGCTATGGAGCCTCACATCCTGCAGTCACAGCACAGACCCAGCTCGGGGTGACATAGTGCAGCCCAGACTCTGAATTGTTCTGGGGTCCAATAGCCATTTGCAGACACAGCTCCTTCCTCATCTGTCATTAAGCTTGTTGCCCAGTGGTATTTCCCTCTCTTCTGTTGTCTTTTACTTGGAGTGATTTAAAAAATAAATAAATAAAGGAAAGGAAAAACAACAAAAACAAAACCAATAATAAAAAAAAAAACCCTCCAGTGCTTAGGAGTCATAGAAGAGATAGGAGAGAGGCAGTCTTTAAAACAGGGTGGAAACTTTGTATTGTCAGTTTCAAGATTCTGGACTCTAAATATGTGAAACAGTAATATGGAACCAAGTATTTTTCAAAGCCTATCTTGTATCTTGATGCATATCTTACTGATAGAACTATCTGTTCTATCCACATAACTATTATGGTTCTGATTTAAGAAACAGAAAATCCAAACCCTTGTTTATTTTTATTTATTTATTGTATTTATTAATTTATTAATTTATTTATGCATACAAGAACTGGGGCACAGGGATAGAGGTGCAGGGTGGGGGATGAGAGGAATCACCAGAGACTGAGTGGGGAACAGATAGGTAGATTGACTGAAGGACACTGCTGAGGGTCGCAGTGGGCGAGGCAGGAGAGGTCTGCTGTGCCATGTGGGTCACCTCCCTGGCCAGGGATCAAACTCATTTTGCAGTGGCTGCAGACAGCATGATAGCGCTGTTTTCAAGCCCTGTAGCACCAAGGAGACCCTTTCAAACTGTTGTTTAAATTATTTCGTGGGTTCTGATGATAGAATAATGTCATTTCAGTGAGTGACTGGGCACTGGTATAAAGTGTCTTGAAAGAAGTCACAAATTATCTTCAAACCTAATTTTTATTCACTTCATAATAGTCATGCAAGTGTTTAACAAATCAGAAAACATAGTTATAAAATGAAATTCCACCTACTTGCTTCTATTTTCCTACACCAGGTTAAACTATTAGTTACTTCTATATGCGTGAAGAAATAGACAGCATCAAGTTACAAATGCTACATTCTAATTGTGAATGCAAAGAGTTGTGCACTACTTTCCTCTATTAATGAACAACACACTTGCATATCATTCCATATCAGTACGTTTTGATCTCACCTTTGCCTTCGGAGTTAAAGGAAGAAACCCTTTTTGATATTTCCAAGTAGGCAGACAAAGAGTCCTTTTGGCTGGATATTTAGCTTGTTTGGATTATCAAAACCACGCTGCTATGACTGTTGTAATTTTTGTACTGCAGTTCTCACACAAGCAAATCTAGCTACACAGTATTCTAGAATGAAACTCCTGAGGCAAAGGGAGAATCCCTTGGTATCATGATAGACGCTTGAAAATTGCTCTTCTGCTTCTGACTACTGGAAAGGTGAGTGAGAGAGCCATGGAATAAGCAGGAGAATCTAAGCAGCTCCTTGAGGGAGGCAGGATGGAGAAGGAGAAGATGACCAGGTCCCTGCTGGTCACCAAGTTCATTCAGAGACAATATGCCACTGTCTATGTCTCTCCCCTTCTCCCCTTCTTTCTTTTTTACTCTTCTTTTTTTTTCCTTTTACACAGAATATAACAGAAATGTTATAAACTGCATGCCTACAGGACCAATTAATTGGACATTTTCTCAAGTCTTAACAAGTGTGCCATGTTGGTCAAGCCTCCCTCTCTGTGTGTGAGCACAAGTGGGCTGAAAACTGCATAACCACGGCTCAGCATTACTCGAGTATTCACTGCTGTAAGTTTATTATTGACGAAGCAATAGAGACATAAGGACACAACATTTTCAGTCGAGTAGAAGAAAAGAAAGCAAAGTATCAGAAGAAGAACACTTTGCATGGCTCTCAGCTCTAGAGGAGGGTGGTAGAGCAGCGTGGGGCGCTGAAGGTGGAGCACGAGCTTGTGGTGCTTGTGCAGGAGAAACACCAGCTTGTGGTGCGGGCCCCGCCCATGAGCGCCAGGAGCAGGGCATCTCGCAGTGCCACGAGGGCCATAAACAGCCACTTGGGCACCTGATTCTCTGCCACAAAAGCACAGTAGCCATCACTGGCATCAACATCTGTTTTGTTTAAGCTGCTGATGTTTCTCACGTGATAAAACAGATTCATGCTTATGAAGGAATTGAGTATCCATAAGAAGGGGAACACGGGAAGAATGTTCCAGGCAGACCTTGGCTTGAGTCTTGCCCACACGAGCCTCTGGGACTCATGGTGATGGCTTGGACCACAGTGAGGAGACTGCTGGTGCAGATGGAGAGACCCCGCGCCACCCACTCCAGATACACGACTAGCTGACAGCCTGGATCGCCAAGGAAGTCTCTCAACTGGAAAACAGCTGCTGCCTTGGGAATTATCTTGCAAAAAAGGATGATGGTATTTGTGAAGGCCAAATGCATGAGGATCAGATGTATAGATTTCTTTTTAGTGCCCCCAAGGAAAATGCACACATGATTCACTAAAACAAAGACATTCCCCACAATGCCAGGTCCAGTTACAAGGAGGAATATTGTTCCCTTAACAATGATCAAAATCCTTTCTTCATGAGCAGAAAAACGTTGGATCCAGCAAGCACTTCTTGGAGAGAGCAATAACAATGATGAGATATATCTGTGAAAAAGATTTGGTATCATAGGCATTTCTGGTGTATAAGGTACACTGACCTGAGGGATATAAATTATGTAACGGAGCAGAATTTTTTTCCCCCACTATGAGAGAACTAAAGAACTCCATTTCTTTTTCCTTGAAACTCCTTTGAGAAATTCTATACACAATATGTAACTTTACAATATGTAACTTTAAAATGCTTTTATTCCCGTGGTCCATGCCTGCAAAAACAAATTACTTGTCCATATTTTTTCATATTTTACATAGGTTCAATTTCTCTAAGTGCTGAATTGAAGTAAAAATTGCCTAACTTGAATGTCTTCTTGTGTTTTCTACTTTATGAGATTGCCAACAGCATTCTTTATAGATCAAGTTTTGATCGGTATTATGATCTCCTGGTTTTTCTCCTGTCTCAAATTCTTCTATCTCTGACCCATATAGGTCCACACATCCGTAAATGTCTTTTGAAACTCAGGCATTTTCTGTGAGTTCCCTGCTTGTTAATTTCCATCAGTTTTCCTTGTTCACAACCTCCAGTCGAACTGCCTAGTCTTTTGGGGGTAGGGACCCAACTTTTGAAGCCTGATCAGTAAAGACCTGAAGCAAGCCTGAGAGCCGACACCCAGCTCCACCGACAGGGTGCAGCCTCAGGGGGGCTGCCTGGACCTGCAGAGCTGCCAGCTGGGGTGTGTGAGTGTGTGTGCACCCTGAGGAATCTGAAGGGAACCTAAAGAAGCCTGGCTCAGCTCAGGAGTTGTGGGTGTTTTCCCAGAGGGACTAGGGAAACCTCATTAAGTAGGGTAGAGGCTGTGAGGAGACCAGGAAGTTTAGGATCCCTAATAATGGCTGGGTGCAGCTACTGGATTGGCACAGCTTTGGTTAAGGAGAAAACAAAGCAAGTGGTCGCTGCCAGGAAGGTGGTGCTGGCTATTGGAGCTTCTCAGCTGCCTGGGCAGAGCGAGGCTTTCAGGCTCGCTCAGGGCAGCCAGCTTGCCCTGAGTCTGCTCCAACCTGGTCACCCACAGGACTGGCTTTGTCTTTTATCATCGCTCCAAGGTGATTTTCTCTCCTCTGGTCCAGGCGAGAGTCTACGCCTTCACCACTAACCTCTTGGATCTCAGTTCTCACCTCGATCTTCTATCAAGCGTGTAACAATCTCCCCCAAGAGAAGCCAGGAGGTTTGGTCAATCTCCCCGTATTTGCCTGTGTTCTCTGAACTGGCTCCTGCCCACAAGCCTGCGCCCTTCACTGTGCTTCGGGTCCTTAGGGCTTGCCTGGCATTGACCTGGCTTGCGGGTCTCTGGCAGCCTCCAGGCCACGAACCTGGGCTCGTCTGCAGTTTTGATACCAGGTAGCCTCGCGACTGGGGGAAAGTTGCTGATAGTTTTTCAGCCTCTTTTTCCTCCCCTGACAAAGGGGGAGACTAACGCTGCTGCTAAGTGTTCAAGAAAGCCTTCTGAGGCCCTAAAGGCCTAGCCCTCAGCGAAGCATCTCCCTGCCCTTGGGCGTGGAGTAAGAACTGGTGGGCTTTTAGCCAAGGTGCTGGCATGCGCACAAGGTGACCGCACTGGGGACACCTCTGCGTGTGCTGCCCCTTCAAATGTTTCCCGTTAGATTTTGCCTATGTCTGCCTTGACCTCTCCTCACTGTCCCAGCATTTCAGAGCTCTGAATTGAGGCCAGTTTCTGTCATCTCACCACTCGCTCCCCTCATTCTGACTGCAAAATAAGAACAGTGTCAGAGGAGGACTATGACTCTCCCAGGTGGTGTTTCAGAACCATCAGAAATGAGCTCACTTTTCCAGGTATGATCTCTTCTAGTAGATTCCTCTGTCATGTTGGCAGGACCTTGACAGTTTTCTTGCTCCCAGCATAGCAAGGTCTCCCAGAGACTGTTGAGGTTTCCTGGCCTACATCTGGCATGAGCCATGTTCCAGATCAATCTATTCATCTTCATGGGCAACTATTTGAAAAGCGTAATTTTGGCTAAGGTGTTCCTTGCTATTGAGATAACAGTTCTTCTAGAACTTCAATGTAAAAACAGAGGTATTATCTATCTATCTATCTATCTATCTATCTATCTATCTATCTATCTATCTATCATTTAGAAAAATAGAAACATGTCATGACTTCTACTAAAATATGTAATTGTATTACAAAATTTTATCTACTGTCTTTTATACCTATCCTTTTCAACTTTAACTTTGTTAACTTTGACTTTAACACCTATATCTTTATAGTTTAAATCCTTTTTTATATATTTTTGTATACTGAAAATATAGGTTAATTTTACTGCTACAAGTAATTCTTTGTCATATATAGCAGAGTAATAATGCTTATTTTTTTAACCACTTAAGAAAACTTAGTGATTATTTTTGTCTTTACATATATCCCCTTAGGAATGTACAATCAAATGTTAGGCTTCATGAAGTGATGTTCACAAAGTTTATTACCATAGATATACAAATCAGTACAAGGAAATACCACCTCACACCTGAGAGAGTATATATCATGTAAAAGACAAGTAACAAGTGGAGATTAGAGTGGGGAGGTATAGGAACCTTTAGGACCTGTTGGTGGGACTATAAACTGGTTCAGTTATTATGGAAAGAAGCATGGAGATTCTTGAAAATGTTAACAATTAAAATGCCATACATCGAGTCTTGCCAGCTCTAGTAATTAAAACGTAAAAATATGAAACACTAATCACAGGTCAAAATACTAACCAGAAAAGAAGAAATGCTGCATTTGTAATAACTTTCATGAGCCTAGAAGGAATTAAGGTAGGTGGAAATAGCTAAACAAAGACTAATATCATATGACTTTCCTCTGGTAAATGGAGAAAACAATGATTTGCACTAAAGAAAACAAAAAGCAACTTTGGAACAATAGGACAACTAGTGGTTACCAGAAGAGAAAGAGAAAGAGGGGTAAAAGATGGAAAATGGGGACAATGGTGTGATGAAGGACAGATTTTAGTTGATGAAGACAATGTAGCATTTATATATGTTGATTATCAACAATAAATACCAAGGTCATAATGAACTGTTACACTCCAGTTAAAGATAAAATATGAAAGACAAAACAAAAACAGAAGCAAATAATATGCTCAGTCCCTGCAACAATTCTGCGTGGCCTGCCAGCAATTAATATAAAATTAGCAGTACTTTTTTCTTTGCACTGCTTTTTTTGATATTGTAACGTTTTTAATTTATAAAATGACACACAATATTATATGATTTTAGATTCACAATTGTAAAACAAAGTGTGTTCGGCAATCCTAGCTCCCTCCCTCTTCTCCATATTCTTAACCCAAGTCTATAGAGAGCATTTTGAAAATTAACTTTGACTCCCCATTCTTATGATAAGAAAATATAACTACATGTACAAGGTGCTCATATTTCCAAATCATTCTTTCAAATAAATACCAACATATCCTCATTAACTATGCAACAAGAACTCAGCAGCCATGTGTTAGGGAGGGTAGAATGGAAGCGGAAAGAATCTGTCTTCATCATTTACTGGAATTCCAGTATCAGCTTAAGATCGACTCATTCCAGGACTCTCTTAAAACAAGAAAAAAATCTATTCTTATAAGCCTTGAACAGTTTGAATTCTGATAAATGAAGAGAAAGCAACTGCTCAAAATAACATCCTGGTCTGTCCTGGAAGAACGGATGTAAAATGACTCACCTCTTGTCACTGAGCTTGCCAGCATTTAGCTACTCGGACATCCCTGAGCATGAGCACAAAGGGGCTGAGACTGGCATAACCAAAAGTCAGAAAAATGTTAATTCCGTAAACTATGTAGTTATTTGGAAATATTGAACCAAGGTAGAAAGAGAAAATGAAATCTGCCCAATAAAAGAAAAGGAAGCAGGTCATGAGCATGAGAACACTCTGAGTAGCTCTCATCTCTGGGCTGGGATTACCTTGTAGCCTGGAGGACTGAATATAAAGGACACACTTGTGATGCTGAATCAGGCGAAAAGCCACGTACCCACTGCTCCAGCCCATCAGACTCTGGAAGACCACATCCCGCAGAGTCATCAGAGAGAGGAAAAGCCACTTCATGATTTGCTCAGCGGGGAGCATTTCACAATAGCCAATATAAGGTCTAAGTGCAGAGCTGTTGGTGCTGTGGACTGCTGTGATGTACAAGAGCAGGTTAGAGCTGATCAGGAAATTGAAGACCCAGGAGAGCAGGAGATAGGGAAGCACTTGCCATGCAGACCTGGGCTTGAGCTTTCTCCAGGAGGTGGTCCTGGGACTGATGGTGATGGCCTGGACCACGCTGAGGAGACAGGTGGTGCAGATGGAGAGGCCGCGGGCCACCCTCCCCAGATAAATCACAATTTTGCAACCAGCGTCACCTAGCACATTCCCCAGTTGAAATATTGTGCTTAAATCTCGGCTTCCCTTGGTACAAATAATGGTTATGTTTACAAAAGCCAAGTGCATGAGGATAAGGTCAATAGGATTCCTCCCAGGTCCCAGGATAAAAGTACGTAAATGCCCCCCTAGTATAAGGACATTGCCCACAATTCCATGTCCAATGAAACAAAGGAAGAGTAATCCCTGCAGGAAGGTACGCCAAGTCATCTGCTTCATGAACAGAGCTAGGAGAAAGTTTGACACAAAAGTAAGTAAAACTGACATATCGCAGGTCTGTGATTTCCTGACTGCTCTAGTGACACGAATAGTCTCAGTGAAGGAAATACATGTGCATGGTTCTCCCTGGCCTGCCTCTGACCTCCTTCTGCTCTTTTTCTTCTTTTCCTCCTGTTTCCGTTGAATCCAACAGTGATAATGACAATTAAACATCTCCCCTAAAGGCCACACTAGTGAACCTGCCTGCCTTTCCACAGGTCCTTCTCTGTGTCGCTCATGTCTGAAGCTCACATGTCTTCTTTATTCGTCCCTGACAATAGCTTAGCCCAGGCGCTATTACCCAGTGCATCTCTAAGCTATAACACTAGCAACTCAGAGGAGATGGATAATGCTCCATCTCCTTCACTACCAACCTCGCGCAAATTTCCTCCCTGTAAAGGATGATGTGTTGCCCACCCACCTCCTCTATACAGTCCGCACATCTCTCTGAAACTTCAGATTCAGGATTAAAAAGAAGTGATAGTTTCCCCAAGAACTGTATTTAAGTAAATGGGAGAAATTTCACAGAGGAGCCTATGTGACATAGCTATTCATCTCCTAACCGCCTAATGGTGTAAACAAGTTCACATCCCCTTGCTGCCCCCCCCCCCCACATCTTGGAAAATTTGCATTCCCGATCTTCCATGGGTTTAGATCAGAGTGAAGTGATGTTTTCTCCCATCTTTCCTAGTCTCATTCCTTACTTGTCCTGCCAGCACTTTTTAACAGATCTTCAGAAAAGACTCCCCTTCCCAGTGTCTCGTTCTTGGACTTCAATCCACTCCATTCAACCTCTAGCAAATGTAGCAACCTTTCCAGTCAGAAGAGCTCCACTCTAATATCTTCCATTGTCATTTGCAACCACTTTATAAATAGTGTCAATTTTTCTGTTTAATCTCCTCTTGTATTATCAGAATGAACTTTAGAACATCAGTTTCTTTCTAGTGCTTCATTTCTCACAAACCATATGTGGCTCCTGTCAGTCATAAACCTCAATATATTTTCCTCCTGATCTACTTTCCTTTGTACGTCTTTATTATCTTCAACTCTCCCCAAACAAATGTGCAGAAACTCCTGACACTGAGCTGTTCTTGCCCCCAACCACTCTCTTAACAGAGCTAACTGCTGCCCCCTCACTCACCAGCTTAGAATTTCATTGTGTGATGCCCCCTCACTCACCAGCTTAGAATTTCATTGTGTGATGTTCTCTGAAAACACTGAACCTGTCCTCAAGGCCAGGTTACCTGTGTTCTCCTTGAGTCAGCAGCGGAGCCCCAGGAGAGACTCCCCTTCTGTTCAGTATCTCAAAGACCTACTATAGTTCCTGCTATTAAATGCTCAAAAATAGATTGTGAATAAATTATTAAATGAGGAATGCAGTTATGGTAGTAAGTTGGATATTAACTCACAGATGAGATCACAAACCAATCGAAGAGACAGTTGAATTGATTTAAGCTTCCTGATGGAATAGCTGGAGAAGGGCATCCTTCAGCTACTAGATGAGTGAACTTCCAAACCTCCATTGATTTAATGTCTCTTGAGAGACTTAAAATGATAAAAATTTTCAGTTCTCACTGATTCTGATCTACTTTTTATATTCTCAGCAATTTCTGTGTTCTATGAGACACCAGTGACAGACTTTTGAAAAGGAATTTGCTTTCCTGAAAAATATTAAAGCTGGAATGGAAAAGCTATGCTCTTACAGCTTTCTGACCATGTTGGGAAGAGATTACATTGGGTTGCTAGTAAATTTTCCTAAGCTCTTATTTCCAGTATCAGAATAAAAAAATATGATCTTCGTGAATGCGGTGAAGTCAGGGTTTTATGCAGGAACTGCTGGGGAGGGGTGTGCATATTCCAGATGTTTGAGCAGCATCATTTCATTTGAGAAACATAACTGCAGGTTTCACAAGAGCAACTTATGCAGCAGTCACTGAGGGGTAAACCCCTGGCCTTCCCGTTCCTGTCATGTGCCTTTGGGCTTCCAGAACATTTAAGGCACAATTTCTCATCTGTAAAGAAGGATGACATTTTGCCATATGTAAGTCTATTGTGAGGATGAATTAAGGTGACCAAGAGATATCTTTAAGTACTTTTGTCAGTGCTTAGCAAGCATTAAATAATCATGTTCTAAAAAATACCTATTAGTGTGGTGATTTGTCACACATCTGGTTTTTGTTTTGTTTTGTTTACCACTAGAATATACTGTGGTATATTTATAGGGTGGGGGAAAATATCAAAGTAAATAAATAAAATCTTAATGAAGAAAACATTTTGCAATATTTCATGCTGCAAAGATACGAAGACGCCACATATAACATGTGTGACTTCAATAAATCCCACAGCTGGAGAAGTACAGGAGACCACGGAGAATAAGAGCTTCTACACACATAACACTGTCATGTGCTGCTGCTTCCCTCTCTCACCTGAGTGCAGGGCCAGCTCAGCCACACACAGCATACACATCACCATGACAGCGCCTCATGCAGCAGAGAGAAGCAGATGATTCTGGGGCAGTTGGAAGGATGGGGTGTCTCCCCTGGTCCTGCCACCTTCCTCCACCTGAGTAATAGAGGAACCCTCCACCCCATGCATGGCCTGCAGGCCCTGTCCCAGCAGCCTCCCTTCCAAGGCAAAGGCAGCCCTGCAGGGCCAGGGACACTCACCTGGGCAGCAGAGCAGCAGACTCTGACTGGGGCTGGCACAGCAGCAGCACCAGGCCCTTTATCCTCCCTGAGGCCCAGGCTCAGCCTCACTCTCCCTGCTGTCAAGACGTCAGTGTCTCACGTGGGGCTGGCTTGGGCACAGGGTACCTGTGCACAACACCCATCTCTGGGCACAGCTCTCCCTCCCTGATGCTTCCTAATTGCTCAGCCCACAAACACCCTCATGCCAGTGACAGCAAAGGTGCAGTGATGAGTGTGAGTTGGGGAAAGAGGAGCAGTTCCCCAAGCACAGCTGGTGGAGAATCTAGTTTCCTGGAATCATTACCACCTCGTGTGTTCTCCCCACTCACCAGCACAGCTCAGAAACAATCTGGAAGAATCATC
>JAGFMF010012116.1:8398-24909 GCA_019455555.1 Galemys pyrenaicus
GTCATCATACTCTTCATCACACATTAAAGGTACGTACAAATTTGGGCCAATATTTCCTTTCTTTGACCTCAACGTCTGGTATCTCCAACTCAGAGTGAACAAAACCTAGATCCTAAACCAAATGTTCAAACAAGGGGAAATCAACAGAAGTAAGATGTTCACCTGACAGAGTCACAAGAACACAGAATGGGGCATCACTTCTAACACAAAACAGGGAAGCAAAGAACTTGGCAGTAACTTGCTGGGTGAAGGTACAAGGAATGTTTTCCTTAGGTGCTGTCCCAAGGCCAGCTGGTACATCTTGGTATCCACATTCAACCGGCCTGTGTCTAATAGATCAGAACCCCTAAGCTGAGGATAGAAATTTGAAGAGCTCTGGAACATTACTGGCAGTTTTCATCATCATACGGAATAAAGTGGTTGACCGGAACAACAGGTAGGTATTCAAAGAGGAAGAACCAATGGAAGAGAGTATGATTTAGTGTTGGGGAAAGAAGAAGTAGATTACAGCAATCAAAGACTTTTGAAAAGACGACACGAGGTCATCTCAATCTGAAGCAATCTATACATGAATTCCATCATCTCATTTCCTGTGTAGAAAGTCACTTAATACCCACATATATATTGAGTAGGACTCATAAAAATATCTTCCATTCGTAATAACAAAAAAAAAAAAAAAAGGATTCAGAGGACTTTTTTTCCTTGACACAATTCAATATCCCTGACACAGACACAAGGTGACATCAACTTCAACTTCACAGTGAGACAAGGAACAGCAAAGATGCTCAGTTACGTCTTATTCACCAGGGGTTGGGATACTCCATACAGTAGAAGAAAGAAACATAAGTAAAGTGGGTTACAATAAATAGTAACAATTCCTCCACAGAAAACTAATGAAATTGGGGCCTCCCTGGTGGCACAGTGGGTTAAGCAACACACTATGAAGCAAACCGCAGCCACTGCAGCACGAGTTCGATCCCTGCCACCGGCCAGGGAGGGGACCCACATGGCACAGCAGACATCTCCTGCCTCACCCGCTGCTCCCTTTAGCAGTGTGTTTCAGTCAGTTGCCTGTTCTGTTCCCCACTCTGTCTGGTGAGTCCTCTCACCTCCTGCGACTCTGACCTGTATCCCTGCTCTTGTATGCATACTAAATAAATCTTTAAAAAAAAGATAAATCTTTAAAAAAAAAGTAAACTAATGAAATTCACATTAAACACAATCTAAAAAGGGAAAAATCAATGTCTAACATATACAGAAACTCCTGAAAAACAACCAAAATGATAAATTACCAAGCAGTACATGTAACAAAACCAAGGACAGAGTATGAGCAGGAAAAAAAGAAAAAAAATCATGATCATCTTGACAAAGAATCAAAGAATATGCAAAGGAACAAAAACAGTATGTTCAAAAAATGGTGCTGGGAAAACTGACTGCTGCATGCAGACAATGAAACTAAACTACATCCTCTCACATGCACAAAACCAACTCAAAAAGGATTAAAGAAGCAGACATGAGACCTAAAAACATAAAATAGGCAGAGGAAAATACAGGGAAAACACTCCGCGACATACATCCCAGGAACATCTTTAAAGACTCATCATTTAAAACAAAGAAAATGAAGGAAAGAAAGAGCTGGGATGACATCAAATTAAAAAGCTTCGATACAGAAAAAGAGACAGACTTTACCTTCAAAACAGTCCCCAAGCCAACTCAGTTCTCACCATCTCCTCTAGTCCTATCCACTTCCAATCAGCATAAGCTGCTGTCCACCTGACTGAACACCACTAAAACAAGAGTTCCGTAAGGCAGAGGACACTCACTTCCTGAGGTTACTCGACAGAGTGGCACCACCGCCGTCTGGAGAATGCTGGACTGCCTGGGAGAGGAAACAACTCTTGGGCAGCACCCTGCTGCCTGGGAGTAGGCAGGGTGCTCCTTCTTCACTTTTCCTAATAAATTGTTCTTAAATATGTGAATAAAAATAAAAAAACAAACACTTGATTTAGTACATGCACTTCTGGTATTTACCCAAAGATATAATTACTCACGTCCATTTGAATGCCAGCAGGTGCACGTACACAGTAGCTTATGACCACTGCCCACAAGAGGAGGTAACAAAAATGCCTTCTGGGGGCCTCCTTTGTGGTGCAAGGGGTTAAGAACAGCACACTGGGGCTGTCTGCAGCCACCACACCAGCTCAGTCCCAGCCAGGGTGGTGACCCACAGGGCGCAGTGGACCTCTCCTACCTCACCACGGCTCCCCCTCGGCATTGTCTTTTAGTTAGTGCACCTGTTCTGCTCCGCACGCTGTCTCTGGCGAATCCTCTCACCAGCTCCCTGCACCTCTAGCCTGTATCCCAGTTTGTGTTTGCAGAAATAAATAATTTTTAAAAATCCATCTATGGATAAATTGTGCTTCATCCAGAAAATGGAATCATCAATCAGAATTCAAAAAATGTGATTTCAAGGCTTGAAAATAATGGAATCTTCTACAAACATTTGAAAATGTACCTAATGCATCACTGTGCTATATGACACTCCAATACGCAGAAACTGTGGAGACAGTAAAAACTGCACTGGCAGTAGAGGGAGTAGAGGGAGGACTATAGGAACACGTGACTGTTAAGGCAGTGAGGCGATTCCATGCAGCTCCAAGAGTGGACAAACATGAAGACTGAACCAATAGAAACCAAGGGCATGAGTGACAATTGTGTCTCAGTATCGAGACATAAATGACAGCAAATGCACTCTGTCGGGATATTTCAATGATGGGGAAGGTGTGTGTGTGTGTGTGTGTTTGTGTATAGAGGGCTGGAGCTAGGTTGGAAACTGACGAACATTCTCACAGGTGTGCTGTGAACCTAAAACTGCTACATATAAT
Organism: Galemys pyrenaicus; assembly: GCA_019455555.1. NCBI lineage: Eukaryota > Metazoa > Chordata > Mammalia > Eulipotyphla > Talpidae > Galemys > Galemys pyrenaicus. The sequence continues at coordinate 11,284 of JAGFMF010012116.1, forward strand.
GGTCCATCAGAAATGGGCAAAGCACTAGAATACACAGTTCTGTAAATGACATAAGCAACCGGGTCCCTACACATGAAAATGCTCAATGGCACTGGTCCCTAAAGAAAAAAATGTCAAAAGTACAAGAGATAGGATTTTATATCCACTAGGATGGACATTATGTAAAAGAACAAGCATTGGCAGAAACTGAGAGCGAGAACCCTTGTGCATGGTGGGGCAAACATAAGGGATGCAGCAGCAGGGAGACAGGAAGGTGATTCTTGGGAAAAATAACACAGAACTACAGCAGGACCCAGCACCCCAAGGAGTCACCTACTGGCAGTGGGAGCAGAGACTGGAAAAGACATCGACACACACAAGGTCACGCACTGCACATTCGTCATCACAGTCCAAATCAAAATCAACCCGAGCACCCAGCGATGGACTGATGGGTAAATAACACTGGTAGATATACACGAAAGACTACTACTGAGTTTTACAAAGGAACTAAATAATGACATCTACTAAAGTATGGATAGACCTTAAATCATTATATAATCGAACAAAATATTTACCAACAAAGATTAATATGACTCCTTTTATATGAGGTTCAGAGTCACTAACTCTCTGAAGCGTAATGTAAAGTGGCGGCTGCAGGGGCTGTAGGAGAGGGCACTGGGAGCTAGTGTTTAACAAGTACAATATTTTATTGGGAAATGAGAAACTCTGGAAGTGGTGATGGCTGTATAACACTGTGAAGACAGTAAATGCCAAAGACCACTCTATGCAAAAATAGCTAAATGAGGCTTTTGCCACTGCTGCTTGCCATAGTGAAAAGTTTAATAAAACGGAGGCATCCCAGGTGGCACAGTGGGTTGCGCACCGCACTGTAAAGCATCCCTGGCACAGCAGCACGAGTTCCTCCCCAGACAGGGAGGGGACCCCCATGGCACAGCAAACCTCTCCTGCCTCGCCCGCTGCTCCCCTCAGCAGTGTGTTTCTGTTAAGCTGCCTGTTTGGCTCCCCACTCTGTCTCTGGTGGACCCCCTCACCTCCCACTACTCTGGCTTGTACCTCAGCTCTTATATGCATAAATGAATCTTAAAAAAAGTTTAATAAAATGAAACACCCACAAATTCACCAGTAACAGGAGAGATGCAAAACAGATTTTATGTACATTCTATCAAAATTTTAAAAAAATCTACCATCAACCTTAATTCCAGCCAAGAATCACAGTTATGAAGATGCTCACATCCATAGAGCTCAAGACTTGGTGACAGAATGTAAAGCTCTTAATTTAAAACTATACTTAGAATGGCTGACCTCATGTTAGAGCAACCAAAGTTCAAATGATGAGAAACTGCACTACCTGGCTTTACTCAGTGAGTGTCATTGTCATGACCCTTGTTCAAATATGTCCACTGACCCCTGGGTACTTTCGCCCACTGGACTCTGAGGCTATCACCACACACGGGCCTGCAGGATGTGGCAGAGGGAGCACCCTCATCACTGAGCAAACACACCTTCGGGCTTGGACAAGATGATGACTGTAATGTAGAAGAACGTATGTCAACCCAGATTGAGGAGGCCAAAAATAAGTAAAAGAAGTAAACAAGAAAACATGAATAGGTTTTAAAAATTTAAAAATATGTATTTCCCCAAGGTCATAAATAGCATTGTCAAATATGGCAGGAAATTTGTATAAGGCAAAGGCTAGAGAAGTGTAACTGGACTTGAGAAGAACTTAGGGGACTCGTGAACTTCACAGAAATGCACTCAGACCACACCAAGTTGAAATGCAAAGGCACAGTGGAAACTACTGCCAGAAAACAGGACTCTGAACAGGGTACTGGACACTTTGGGTTACAGACCACCTGAGAGCTATGCAAGGGGAGGTAATCAAGGACCCCACTGGACTCTGCATCACACATTCCAAGACTGACTGACCCCTGCATGGGAGAGTCTTCAATAGTTGTCTGGACACACTACATTCTTAGCAACTGCACAGAAAGCTTAAAAATCAAGTTGCCCTTTTAAAATGACCAGTGGCTCCTTAACCCCATTCTGCACTCAGGTCCTCATGCACCATTCCTCTCCCTGCCCCTTCACGCATACCTGACAGGCAGCCATGGCCAATGCAGAACAATATAAGTGTGTATTTCCAGATGGAAGAAGAGCCACTGTCCACACCACCATCTATGTCAATGGAGACCCAGGTTCAGACCTGCTCTGTGGGGCTCAGGCCCCAGGACATGCAGCACAGGGTGCCCAGGGGTCTGTTCTCATCAGGGAGCATGGGTCTGACTCTGACACAGCATCATGACAGAGCCCAGTCTGCGCTCATGCTGACATGTGAACTGCATGTATCTGCATGAAATCTTTTTCTCATTCGTATTTGTTTCCTTGAAAAAACTTTACACATTTCTATTTTGCATTTCAGTTTATGAACACTCACAAAATACATACAGTGCACGACCAATTAAAGGAAGAGGAATCACTCACCTGAGATTTGTTCATTGTCCGCTATTCTCACAAGAGTCAGCACGCAGGAGCTGGTACTGGGAGAGGTGGTGGAGTCCAGCAGGTGAGGACGCAGGTAGCTCACACCTAGATCCTAGTGTCTCCTGTCCAGGGCGCGCCACACCCTGCTGGGAAAGGCCAGGGTCACTCGTGTACAGCCATGTTTACACTCTGAGAAAGGACAGGGGGGGACCTTAAGTCCGTTGCTGGTAGAACTGAGGTTGACTAGTCACCATAAGTTCATAAAAACGGAATTGCCTACTGAATGACTCCCCAATAGCTCATGCTAAGAACTAAAGGAAACTTTCAAAAATGATGAATCACTTTTAAAAATTCTAGATGCAGGGCCTCCCTGGTGGCGCAGTGGGTTAAGCAACACACTATGAAGCAAACCGCAGCCACTGCAGCATGAGTTCGATCCCTGCTGCATATACTTTTTTTCTCGTTTTGTGACAGGGAAAGGTCGTCCTGACTGGATAACAGAGATGGGTTTGTGGACTCCACTCCCACTCCAGACCACCAGTGTTCCAGAACCACAAATCCGATCAGATGATTATGGAAGATGGATCCCTGGGACCTGAGGGTGGAGTTAGCAGCCAGGCTGGCTATAAAACCAGAGGTGAGCCTTGGGCTCGCTCTTCCTTGGGAGCCATCTCTTTCTTGAGAGCCAGCTCTCATCCTTTGGTGCCATCTCACTTGACTCGGAGCCAGCTTTCAACGCGCCACTGCTTACAAGATCTGATAGGATATTTGTGGATTTGTATCCCTCTCTTTCCCTTGGTATTATTACTGTTTTATTCCCCTTCTTTCATAAAATAAAACCCATTAATAACTGTTGTCACATGTACCTGAATTTGGGATTTATTATAAAAGTCTTCTGAGGGTGCAGGTGGAGGACCCAGTGAGGGAGACCCATTTTATATTAGGGTTGCCCTGTAACAGTTGGGTCCTTTTATTAACACCGATCTTAAGGTTGTTACTGGGCTGCAGCCAGCAGGAGGGGTGGTCTCTGGCTCCCCTGCAAGTTAGTGTGGCAGTCCTTCCTCAGAAACCTTTTATGGAGGAGTGTGCTGCCTGGATCGTGGAATGCCCAGTCGGGTGTGAGCTGTGGACTGATTGACACCAGGACTCCACCTCTCACCACGAGTCAGTGATAGCAGAGCCTCGAACAAGCCAAAATGGACCAAGGAGGTGCAGGATTGAAAAATGGACCAGACTGTGGGGGGAGCACCCTGAGAGTGAATATAAGGCAGGGTTGAAGGGAGCTGACAGGGATTCCAGCAACCTGGAGGAACAGACAGAGAAGCAGCAGCCTAGAGGAAGGAGGAGTGTAGAGAAGCAGCAGCACAGAGGAAGAAGAGCTCCTGCAGAGGAAGAGAAGACTGTTCCAGCCTTCGAAGAAAGGAGGGAAGCCTCCAGCAGCCAACCTCTGAAGAGGGCGAGAGACTGAAGGACTTTGTAGGGACTGGGACTCGGTCCTGGCTGTGACACTGACTGGAAGGAGCACCAAAAGCCCTGGGCCTGGTGTCTCAGAGCTGTTTGTTGGTGGTATAAACCAACAACTCACAAGAGCTGTAACACTGGGTGTTCCTGGACACCGCCTCTCCAGGCCCGTAGTGGTCACTGCTACAGACAGTGCTGCCTAGAACTGGTGACCGGTGACTGCCAACACTAATGCTGTCCGGATGAGGCAGCCAGCCTCTTATGGATACATAAGCATTCTTGTTTCCCTGTTTGTAAATAAACCCCATGACTGTTGTTCCTGTAGCTTGAGGTCCCTTGCAATTGTGCGCACAGGTGAGAACCCATAGACAGTTACCTGTATCAGGCACTGTCCTCTGATAGGCTATAGCCCCTGGTGCTATAGCCCTTGGTTCTGGTTTGTGGCCTTTTGGCCTTTAGAGGCTTTTGGGGGCTCTCTGGTCTGGGAGCAGCCCCTGCCCCCTGTTTCAAGATGAGTACACTGATGACTAGGAGTATTCTCAAGAATTTTTATCCCACAGCCCACGGTATCCATTTAGAGGGTCTTGCTATGTTCCCTAGAAAGCACCCTGAAGAATCACACGTAAAAGTGAATTCTTCATGTGACTTCTCTTGCAGTATGGTCAATAGCATCTCCGCTATCAACAGGCGCTCCCCTTGCTCAGCCTGGAGAAACCGCCACAGAGCTGACGCTGGTCCAGTCACTTTACCTTTACCTCAAATAGTAAATCTCAGTTCAGTAACTTTGAAGCACTCCAGTTAGGGACACGGAGGTACTCACAAGCCCGCTTTCTTGAACCTCTCCTTTGTGTACTCTGACCCACCCATGTAGCTCCAGAAGCTGTGAGTGTACATTTTCCAGGACATGTGAGGCATAAATTCCCCTAGTTCCATTTCTTCTCTGGTCTTTTTCTGAACTATGATATCACATAGTAACCACTTTCTTTAAGAGATTCGGCTTTAACTAGTGGCAACTATGATTATCAGCAATGCCCAGGAAATTCTGAATTATTATTTATATATTTTTACCCTGTCAGCACTTCTGGCAACTGTCTATCACTGAGCCCTCTTCTTCCACAGTAGTTTATTGAAGGGACAAACCCACGATCCTTTAAATATTTTAGTCAGATAAAAGATTTGAAGTTTTAAAATATGTTAATTAAGCAATTTAATGAAATTATCTCTTTCATACATGCTTTATTCTAAATATTATTTACTATTTAAATACTACAAGAGTGAAATAACACCCATATAGCTTGATCTTTGAGAGAAAGAAACATAAGTTCATGGTGCTTAATGACCTTTTTTAAAATTTATATAATTTTTTTGTCTTGAAAAGTTTATTTAGGAAAGATTATAAGACTATACTATCTATTTAAAAATATTTATTTATTTATGCATACAAGCCGTGGGGTACAGGCCAGGAGTAGGGGAGGTGAGGGGATCCACCAGAGATAGAGTGGGGAGCAGCACAGGCAGATGGACTGAAACACACTGCTGAGGGGAGCAGCGGGTGAGGCAGAAGAAGTCTGCCTGCGCCATGTGGGTCACCTCCCTGGCCGGCAGCAGGGATCGAACTCCTGCTGCAGTGTCTGCAGTTTACCTGCGGTTTGCTTCATAGTGCGTTGCTTAACCCGCTAGAGGAGAAAGTAACTCTGGAGAGGAGGGCCCCTCAGAGAGCTTTCTGATCCTCTTCCTGTGAACACATCTCTGGTTCTCTCTAGCTCTGGTCTCCGCTTTGAACTTTTTTCTTACCATCACAAGAAATGAGAAAGAACGCAACTGAGGCTCTGAGACTTGGCCTGCTGCTACAGCCCCCATTCTGGTAGCAAAGCAACATACCAGAAGGAGCCCGCTGCCCCTGAGGAAGGAGGGGGAGACAGTGAGAGACACCAGGGAGTCCCTCTGACACCGCCATCCACATCTGTCCCTACCCCCAAGGCATGCACTGACTCAGACGAGGATCACACTCAGGACACAGCAGGACAGCGTAGCCCAGAGCAACTTTCTGAGGCTCCGTCTCACCCTCTGCCCCTCTCAGGTGGCTCACCGACCCTCGACCCTCACAAGACCATCAACGGGGTTTTCAAGCGTGATGAGTCTTGTCTTGGTGAAGTGGTTCTGTTCTAAAATACGGGTGTGGTTTAAATTCAGTGCGGCGGTTTATAAAGGATCAAAAGCCCAAAGTCCTAAAAGGATGTAAAGCCATCTTGTAGAGAAGTCTAGAAACAGTTCCAGTGAGATGATGTCCTAGCAGAAAAGAAGCCTGAAGAGTCTGAAGGTGACCCCGGCACAGTGTGGGTGCTGCAGGCACTGAGCCCCCGGCCCACAAAGCTCAAAAATCCACACACATCTTCTGACTCTATGACAGCTACCTTAAAAAGCAGTGGGTTACGTGCTCTCTTGCATGCACCTGCGTCCTACTCTCCAGCTTACAGAAGTAGGGGAAATGAAATGGCAATAAGGTGACAAGGAACATAGGCTCAGAGGACCATGTTGACTCATCCACCCCATGAACTGCATGGTCTATTTACCAGCTGAACCCTCCGTAGGAACCACATCAATCATTTCCTTAAGGGCACAACACACTGCATTGAGCAGGCAGCGCAAGGGTTTGGTGCACCTCCTGTCACAGTTACGGCTGTGGCTTCACAATTTTTTTCTTTATGCTAGTCCTAGTCCTTAAACAAGAATCCTTTAGAGCAAAGCATATGCACTGGGACAAGGACAGTCTCGACAGGAAATGGTGCTGGGAAGTCGGGAGAGTTACATGCAGAAGAATGCAACTAGACAACACCCTCACGATATACACAAAATCTGAATCAATATGGGTAAAAGAGTTCAATACCTGAAACCATAAAAATATAGGACTAACACAGGCAAAATAATCACAACATACACACAGAAACATCTCTGGGGACACATCACAACCAATCAAAATGAAGGCGAAGATGGACTGCTGGAGCTACATCAAACAACAAAGTTTCTGTACAGCAAGAGACGATAACCACAGACATTCCACAAGTTGGGAGTAAATATTTGTTCCCCATACAACTGAGAAATGATTTCAAAGATCTACCAAAGTTCACGATGCCACAAAAACAAAGAAAATGACCCAACCAAAAGATACAACAAGACATTTCTCAAAGGGAAATGCAAATCAAAACCACAATGAGATGCCAGCTCACCCCACTGAGAGTGGCTTCTATTAAAAAAAAATGGCACCAACACATGCTGGTGAGGATGCAGACAAAAAGGACCATCTGACATTGCAGGCAGAGTGCAAACTGGCCCAACTGAGCCTCCGGGCAAGTAGGCAGCTTCAGGGACAGTGCAGACAGGGACTTTGGGAGAGTTCTAAAAAGTGATGACCGTAATAGACTCTGTAGATGAGGTCAGAAAGTACAGCAGGACTGAACAAGACAGTGAAATGAGAAATCAGGCCTTGGACTGGGGATGGGCACATCTACCCAGAAGAGTAGTCAATCATAGACTAGGACATTGAGATTTTAAAATAGAGGAGGGGAAAAGGTTAAATACCTCTAGACACAGGCCCATAGCGGCTTCCTTGCCCCTGCCAACTGAGTGTTTCTTCACATTGCTTTAATTGATTGACGTGTTTCTGTCAATAAATATGTCTTTACCATTTACTGTTTTTAAAGATTTATTTATGTGTGCTAGCACTGGGGCACAGGGCAGAAGTGTGGGAGGTGAGAGGATCCACCAGAGTAAACAGTGTGCAATTGACTGAAGCACATTGCTGAGAGGAGCAGTGGGTGAGGCAGGAGAGGTCTGCTGGGCATTGTGGGTCCCCTCCATGGCCAGCGGCAGGGATCAAACTCATGCTGCAGTGGCTACAGTTTGCTTCGCAGTGCATTATTTGACCCATTGCACTGCCAGCGAAGCCCCATCTTTACACTTTATAATAACACTCTATTTGAAGTAATATTCCTTGTCTGTGTTACATACTCCTGGGGTGACATCAGTTAACAAATAAGGCAGGGAAATGTAGATTGACTACCCAACAGAACAAAATGGGTAAATATGTGCATCTCTAGCAGTGTGACACTGCTCAGTAAAATTTCTCAAGCCACTGAGTTGAATTCCCTACATGCAAACCCCCCAGGGGGTTTCCTCCTGACTACCCCAGTGCGGCAAGAGCTCCTCTGGCAGAAATCTACCCTGCAGTATCCACAGCCACAGGGTGTATCTACTTTGACTTCTGTTTCATGCAGTGCCATCTGATGGGTACAAAATGCGTCACAATATTCTGGTTGTTCACTATGCACAGCTCACCTGTGAGTGTCTCTAGAGGAAGAGTGAGGGCGAAGCTCCAGGAGAAGGTTCGCTACACTCTGGACAGTAGTAAGTTCTCCTGTGGAATTCTCTGACCTACACTCAAAACTGGCTTCTGAGACACTAGTTTGCAGGAAAGTCATGACCCACTTTTGCAAGATCCACAGAAAAATAGGTGGCCATGACTTTCCCAACAACCCAGCAGTTTCCCCACACTTGACATTCATGGGCAGTTTCTCTCATGTGAGAATTCTCCGATGCCCAGTGAGGCTTCATCTGTAGGACAAAATTTTCCTATATTCTTGGCATGTATAGAACTTGTGTGCAGTGTCACATCTAGAGTGTAGAGCTAGGCCTGTCTGCTAGCAGAGTTTCCCTGGTGTTGTCATTCATAGGGCTTCTCTCCAGGGTGACTTCTATGTGGTCTGGTGATGTCTGACTGACTGGAAAAGTTTTCCTCATCCTTCACTTTCAGACTTCTCTGATGTTTATGAGAGAGGATTTCCAGGTAAAAGTTTCCTACACTGTTGACATTCATAGGGCTTCACTTCTGTGAGTCATGTGACAACAGAGCCATGCTCTTCTGTAGAAAGCCTTCCCACACACTTCACATTCATAGTATTTCCTTCGAGTTGGGATTTTATCATGCTGAGGGCTGACTTACTGCAAAAACTCCTCCTACACTCTTAACATGCATAGGGTTTCTCTCCAGTGTGAATTCTCTGATGTCTATTGAGAGCAGACCTCCTGGGAAAACTTTTCCCACACTCTTGACATGCATAGGGTTTCTCTCCAGTGTGAGTCTTCCGATGTCTAGTGAGATATGATTTAAGAAGAAAAGTTTTCCCACACTCCTGACATTCATAAGGTTTCTCTCCATTGTGAACTCTCTGATGTGCTTGCAGATCGGACTTACTAGAAAAACTTTTCCCACACTCTTGATATTCATAGGGCCCTATTCCAGGGTGAATCCTCTGATGATTAGTGAGATGTGGCTTATACTGAAATGTTTTCCCACACACCTGACATTCATAGGGTTTCTCTCCAGTGTGAATTCTCTGATGTTCTTTCACATAGGACTTACTGGTAAACCTTTTCTCACACTCTTGACATGCATAGAGTTTCTCTCCAAAGTGAGTCCTTTTGTGTTTAGTGAGGTCTGATTTGAACAGAAAACTTTTCCCACACTCCTGACATTCATAGGGTTTCTCTCCAGTGTGAATCCTCTCATGTACTTTCACATAGTACTTACTGGAAAACCTTTTCCCACACTCTTGACATGCATAGAGTTTCTCGCCGAAGTGAGTCCTCTGGTGTCTAGTGAGACGTGATTTAAACACAAAACTTTTCCCACACTCCCGACATTCATAGGGTTTTTTTTCAGTGTGGATCCTCTGATGTTTATTGAGGTATGGCTTATTCGGAAATGTTTTCCCACACACCTGACATTCATAGGGCTTCTCTCCAGTGTGAAGATTTTGATGTACAGTGAGGTTGGACTTAGTGGAAATACTTTTCCCACATTCTTGACATTTATAGGGTTTCTCCCCAGTGTGAATTTTCTGATGTCTGGTGAGCGCACATCTTTTCGAAAACCTTGTCCCACACTCTTGACATTCATATGGTTTCTCTCCAGGGTGAATTCTCTGATGTAATGTGAGGCTTGAGTTGTCTGAAAATGTTTTCCCACAATCTTGACATTCATAAGGTTCCTCTCCAGTGTGTAACTGGTGATGATCCGTGAGGGCTGATACTCTAGAGAAAAATTTTCTACACTTTGGACATTCATAGCCCTTCTTTCCTTTGTCAGGCTTTTGATGATTTTCAAGGCCTGACTTGTGGCAGAGAGCCCTTCTCCAAGCTCGACGTTCACTAGGCTTCTCTCCTGTTTGAGTCTTCTCTTGTTTACTGAGTGCTGGTCTACAGGACAAAGGTTTGCTATACTCTTGACAGTCATAGGAGGTCTCCCTTGTATGAGTTCGAGGATGTGCACCAAAAAGCTTCATTCCTGTTTGAGATTGCGGCTGTAAAGTGGGGGCAGTCTTCCAGGAGAAAGTTTTCACACAGTTTTTGGAGTCACACGATTCCTCTGTAGTGACGGTTCTCTGATGTTTACTCTGTAAGGAACCTTCATAGGTTTCCCCACACTCATAAGGTTGACCGTCTGCTTGCACTTTCTGATGCTCAGTGAGAACAGAGGGCTGAGGGGACGCTTCACCACATCTGTGATATCCAAAAGCACTCCCTCCTACCTGAGCACTCTCAGGCTGACGGGTGTGGGAGCTGTGCCTGAGATTGGCCTCCCTTTCATAACACTGCCCCTGTGCACCTTCAGCATGTCTGTGAGCATTTGCATGCCCTGGTTCCACACCAGCAGGGTCCCCCCTTTCACGGACTGTACAGGGGCTCTGTCCTGCGGGGGGTCTACCCTGGACAACAACAGGGGGCTCTGCAGGGGCGTCCACATGCTCCCTGCAGTTACAGGCAGTGCCCTCGGCAGTCTCTGCTCTACGCGCACAAGCTGTTTCTTTGCTCAAGGCCTTCCCTCGGGCACAACACGCAAAGCGCTGCTGAAAATGCACAATCCCCTGATGACTAAGGTGCTCGGGGTACCTGAGAGAGTGCCCCCTAATTCTGTGAAAGATCTCCTCTTCCTTTCCATCATGCTCTTCATGAGGGTCACCAGGGATAAAACTGTTCCTGTGTGCAGGAGACTGCTCAGGCATCACTGATGAAGTCAGCCCAATTTTCACACTCTGGTTCAAGCTCTGATTTGAGTCCAAATTAAACTGCCCCCCTACATCAGTTCTCTCGTGGGTTGACATTTTGTTGTTGCCAGGAAGCGCTTGCCACAGTTGTCTGCCCTGATTTGTAGGGTTGGCTTTAATCAGGTAATCCGCAGTATGGACATCTAAAACAAGAAAAAATGAGTATTACATAGGTAACTCTGAACATTTTGAGTGAGTTCTACTAAAAGTCACCAAGGTTTCTGTGCTACAACACAACTTAAGATGTATAGATTTTTGGATGCATGCTTCCCCGCCTCATGAAATAATGGAATAAATTGATTTCCTTTTATTTTTAAAGTAGAAGAGCCGGATAGGCCAGATGTGGGGGGGAGGGCAAGAAGTTAGAGTGCAGGCAGAACTGGCAGACTGAGTACATACACTGTGGGGAGGAGAGCGGGCGAGACGGAAGACGTCCGCTGTGCCAAGGTGGGTCAGCTCCCCGACTGTGGTCACTCAGGCCAGAGCAGTCAGAGCACAGACTGAACTCCGAGCCCTCCACCGACATGCGAACCAACAGAATTACCGATGGCGATCCGTGTGGAATAAGAGGCGGTAAAACCTTTTCCACATTGTCTTTATAAAAGCATAAATATTGGTAAAAACAGCTAACTGTAGATGTTGATTTCAAACTGGGGCATTTCTAAAAATGTTTATTTATTTATGCATACAGGAACTGGGGTAACACCAAGGTGCAGGGGTGACAGGAGCTGCCAGAAACGGTGAGGGGAGCAGAACATGTGGACCTGCAGAAGTACACTGCTGAGGGGTGCGGTGGGCATGGCAGGAGTGGTCTGCTGAGCCATGTGGGTTCCCTCCCTGATTGGGGATCCAACTCATGCTGCAGGGGGTGTGGCTACCTTCACAGTGCTGCACCTTCACCCTCTGCTCCACCTGGAGGCCTCGACCAGGAGCCTTCACCCTAACACACAGCCTACACACTTTCAACCTGAACAATGACCCTCAGCAACACTTGCTGGTACTTTCTGAACAATCAAGCTCTGCAGACATCATCATTTTCCAGGAAAACCTATCGGTTGAAAGTGACACAGGGTCATTTTCTAGTTCTTTAAGAAAGAGTACCGCTTAAAAAGAAGATACTCAGGCGCATTTCCTTAGATTTCATTTCTCCTGCAGCACAGGTCACAGTCATCTGCAGCTGTTGTCAAAGGCACAGAACTCCCTCTGTGGCAGGAACAGACCTTTCTGCCATTCCTAATGAAAAACCGTATCACATGCTGCTCTTCAGAACCGTAATAGATCCAGCAAACTCCGCCTCACCATTCTGTCCAACTTTCCCTTGTTGACCGAAAGGAACAAAGTTCTATACTCCTGCCTGTGTCCATCATGGTTAAAGGCTCTACCCACATCCTTCTCTCATCAACAGAGACATATCTCACTGCTCTCCTCGGTACCTGTGTCTGTACTTCATCACGCAGCCCCAGTTCTTACCTAGCCAGTCACGTGTAGCTATATCCCACTGTCACTGATTCCTGTGCTTTCTCCAGCGACTCCCATGAGAAGGCCTGATTGCACACTGGAAGCTCTTCTCCCCAGGTACGAGCGCCTCACATGCATCTCTGGGTTCCATGTCTTTAGAAACCACAACCTCAAGTTTCCACTCCCTTGTCACAGAATGTGGCTTGCTATACTGAACAATTTCTGGGTCCTTTTTGGCCCAACAATTTCTCCAGTGGGCAGTTCACAAGGCTTGCCCGGAAAACACTATTCATGTTGCAAATAAATCTTCATTCAGCCCTCCCGCATCAGTTTTGATATAGTCCCCTGGTGAAGTACATCTCCAATAGCAACACACAACCCTGAACACAGACTGCAGAGAACGACACACCCCACACATCAATGCAAACCGCTCATTGCACCTAAGCTCTGAGGGAAAAGACGTCATCTCCACAATGAAGCCTCTGAGCACACTCTCTCACAGAACATCGCTGCAGCAAAGCAAAATCCATTTCTGTGATGAATGTTACCACACCCACTCACAGATAATATAACACTGGCTAAGACTTTCCAAGACCGTATTCAAAGACTAAACAAACTCCTGAACAAGTGCCTGACAGGAAACGGCCCATGAGAAGAAATCCATAGAGACAACACAGAAAATGTGACTAATCCAGAACAATTTCCTCGTGTATCAGGGACTGCACACTGCTAAGTCTAGAATATTGTCAACCATTAAAAGAGCAGGGAAAATCTATGGAACATCAGTATTGGAAAGGAATGATGAGTCACTTTGATACAGGCAGACAAACTGTCATAGTTTTGGACACTGGAAAAGTGGCTCATGTGGCCAGTATCTGCTGGCCATAGCTCCCCCCCCGCCCCCCATGCTGCCAGGCAAGCACTGACTCACCTGAGAGCTTCTGGCTTGGGGGTTCTTCCACAGTCCAAGGCTGTGCTCCCTGCTCCAACCGCTTGCTCACCTCAAGATCATTAGTAAACTTCCCTGTAACGAGAAGCAGTGTTAGTCTTCAATCAAATTACTCACACATTAGTATTTCAAACTGACTGTAACGAGAAGCAGTGTTAGTCTTCAATCAAATTA
>JAGFMF010012118.1:2680-25465 GCA_019455555.1 Galemys pyrenaicus
GCTCTCTGTGGTGAATCCTCTCACCCCCCCCCACACCTCTGGCCTGTACCCCAGTGCTTGTATGCATAAATAAATAAATCTTTAAAAAAAAAAAAAAGACCTTCTAGTTTATAGCTGCAAGAAAATTCCAACAGGAATGGGAGCTGTATAATATTTCAGTTAAATTGAGCAAGAAAATTTTTTTAAAAGATTTATTTATTATGTATACAAGAGCTGGGGTACAAGCCAGAGTCCAGGGAGGTGAGAGGATTCACCAGAGACAGAGTGGGGAGCAGAACAGGCAGATCAACTGAAATACACTGCCGAGGGCAGCAGTGGGAGAGGCAGGAGAGATCTGCTATGCCATCTGGGTCCCCTCCCTGGCTAGAGGTATGGATCGAACTCAAGTGCTACAGTGGCTGTGGTTTGCTTCAGAGTGCGTTGCTTAACCCACTGCGCCACCAGGGAGATCCTGAGCAAGAAATTTTTAAGACTTCTAAGAAAAAGAGTAGATGGTTAAGAGGTTAAGTTTATGACTGATAATAAGCTAGTTGAATTTGAGTCTCACTTAGCTGTGTAACTTTGGACAAGTTATTTATCTGTCCATGTCAGTTTTATGTGTAAAATAGGGATGGATATTGCCAGGTTGTTCTTTTTTTTAATCCAGATTATCCCTCTCACCTGCATTGTATGAGAATGCTGTTTCTACGTCCTCTCAGAAGCAATAGTCAGAAGGAAGCACAAGAATCAAGAGTAGCTGCCAAATCTTATAAATCAGGAATAAGGCTCAGAAAGGGTTAATGGTATAGGGACTCATATAGGGAGATAATGACAGAGACAGATCTGGAACCTTGACTTTCTGACTTATTCCTAGCATTCTTTTTACTATTGTAGTATTTCATGAATTTGACATTTAGTAAGTATTTATTATATGGTGAGAGTCTAAACATCTATATAGTATCATTATGTAATCCTTGCTACTCTTTAAGATAAGTGTTTTTATCTCCATTTTATAGTTGAGAAAACAGAGGGTAAGTAAATTTTTGAAGCACACACAGCTGGGAAGTGGCAGGGAAAGATTGGGACTCAGACCTGTCTCATTCCTGAGCCCAGCATTGTTTATACAATACCTACCTGTACCCATTTCAGATGTTTACTTTGTCCCTTATTTGTTATCCTTTCTAAAATGTTCTGGAATTGTTCATACTCCTCACCTTGGTTTTGTCTTCCAGGCTAACCTCTGCTTTGTAGACATTGACAACCACTTCATTGAGCTGCCAGAGGATTTGCCTCAGTTTCCCAACAAATTGGAGTTTGTCCAAGAAGTTTCTGAGATTCTTATGGCATTTGGCATTCCCCCTGAAGGGAATCTTCATTGCAGTGAGAGTGCCTCCAAGCTGAAAAGACTTCGGGCCTCTGAACTTGTCTCTGACAAGAGAAATGGGAACATTGCTGGTTCCCCTTTGCATTCCTACGAACTCCTCAAGGAGAACGAAACTATCGCCAGGCTGCAAGCCTTGGTCAAGAGGACTGGGGTGAGCCTGGAAAAGGTGAGATGATGTGTGTGTGTGTGTTATGTGTGTGTGTTTATATGTATGTATGTGTGTCTGTAACAAGTTTGGTCTGAGCTAGAATAATGTTCTGGTGAAATAAAATAGGTGGTGAAAACACCCTGGTCAGGACAGGGTGTATTTATGAACAGTGAAAGAATGTTATGTTTAGGAGATGCTGGGTTTAGTGCCAACAAACCCAAATTCTTTGAGAAAAAGAAGAATTTTTCCATTTGTCCCCTCTTGTTTTATTTTCTCCATTTGCTGCAAATGATCACTGGGGGGAAACAGATGAGTTGTACTTCTTCTAGGTTAAAGGAAAAGCTTATGTGTTCTTAATTGTTGCTTCCTTTTTTGTAGCTGGAAGTTCGTGAAGATCCCAGTAGCAATAAGGATCTCAAAGTTCAGTGTGATGAAGAAGAACTCAGGATTTACCAGCTAAACATTCAGATCCGAGAAGTTTTTGCAAATCGTTTCACTCAGATGTTTGCAGATTATGAGGTTTTTGTCATTCAGCCCAGCCAGGATAAAGAGTCCTGGTTTACCAACAGGGAGCAGATGCAAAACTTTGATAAAGTAAGTGTAATCCTGCTGGGGAGGTGTTGAGGAACCAAAGTGCTAGATCCTCTTGAAGATGATTTTTTCTTGTGTGCTAGGAACAAGTTCATAATCCTTCTGATATTGATGAAATACAAGGTCTTGTTCCTTTTAGGCAGTGCTGGTTTCTACTATCAGGTGATTTACCATTAGTCAGAGAACTCTCTTAGGAAAGTTGTACATGTAGGTTGGACATCGGGATCGTGGAAAGATTATTTGCCACAGTTGGCTACATATGAGTAATTTTAGGTCATTCTGTCAAAGTTTCATCATATCTGATATTTTATGAGGATATCTGGAAAAAAAAGTGCTGAAGAGATTTTGTTTGTTTTTCATAGAGACCTAAGAAGGTTCAGAGAAGAGTTAGCCTACGGAATCCCGTGGGTGTGTTGCCTTTGCTGGTCAGTGTTGATATCTCCTCTTCCCTCTTCCTTGTTAATATCTGTTTCCTTTTGGTCCCACTAGGCATCTTTTCTGTCAGATCAGCCTGAACCCTACCTGCCCTTCCTCTCAAGATTCTTGGAGACCCAGATGTTTGCTTCTTTCATTGACAACAAAATCATGTGTCATGATGATGACGATAAAGACCCTGTGCTTCGGGTATTTGATACCAGAGTAGACAAGATCAGGCTGTTGAATGTTCGGACACCAACTCTCCGTACATCCATGTACCAGAAGTGTACCACGGTGGATGAAGCAGGTAAGATGTCCTTGTCATATTTTTCAGCCTATTAGAGAAAGATACTAATATTTTTTTAACATGCCAGCTTCTCTCCGTATTTCTACCTTTGCTTAATTTGTCCCCACTGTTTGACTTGCTTTTTTCTGCTTTTTTTGTTTGACAAACGTCTTTCCTTTAACTCTATCTCAGTTCAGTTGCAATTAGGACTTACAGATCCTCCTATAAGTAATAGAGAATCTAGTCAGTGGTGGACTAGACAAGTAGGGTTTATTCTTCTTAAATTAGCAAAAAGGACAGAATTGGTTGTTGCTGATTTGACTAGTTACTCAGAAGGTAATTAGGAACTGATATTTGTCTTTTTACTCAGTTATTCTTAGCATGTTGACTTTTATATTCATGCTTACTGCCTCATGGTTACAAGGGCTTTTTACATTCAAATTCAGAGCAAGAAGAGGGGAGGTTTATGCCAGATATATTTTTCCTCTTGTATTAGGAAGCAAAAGTATTTCCAGGAATTCCCAACAACTTTTATCGTCTCATAAACTAGAACCATGTTATGGCACCAACCTTATGTGCAAAGGAAGCTGTGAAAATGAGTATTGAACTGGGCATAATGTTAACCCTGAATGGTGTTCAGTTAGTAAGAAAAAAAGGGCAAATGAGTTGAGAGTAAGCATTGACAGTGTTTTCCACAAAAAACTAGCAGATGTATTTTTTCCTCTGAAGTCTTCTTGCTACCTCAGGCTTATTTAGTTGATGTCTCTGTACTCCTGTGATGCTTGTTTTTGCCTCCCCTCTATAAGCTATCATTATCAGGGAACAGTTTAAGAGAAGAGACTATATTTACTCATTTTCTCAATCCCAATCCTCTAGCATTGATCCTAGCACACATAGATGTAAGAAGTTCTTTACTATATGAAGGATTGAAAATCCTTACTGTATATATACAGTAGACTCCTTCTAGATCAGCATAGCTGAATAATAGTCTCAGTTTGAGGTGTCAGACTGAGTAATGTTTAACTTCCTTACAGAAAATTCAGTGTCCTTGTTTTAACCTTTTGTATAGCTTATTCTTTAATTTACCAGATATAATATATACTTTAATAACATTGCATGATACTCAAAAAAATTTACTGAGTGAATGAACCTGCTGAGTGTTTTCCAAGATATAGTTAGTGAGAGTTTGGACAAAGTCCTGCCTTCATTGACCTTATAGTTTGTAGCCTTCTGCCTTTACCTTTTAGCTCTTTTCCAAGCCTTTCATTAAGATGACAGATCTCTTGGCTAAAATTTGAGGTCATGTGTTGCCTACTATAAGTATTCTAATATAGTCATCTTTGCCTTTTGGAACACATCAGGCTTAAGATTCCTGAGCCCTGCCTCAGGCTTTGGTCCTGGGAAGCTTAATGGAGATTTTTATAAGATTGTAGGTCTAGAGAAGCATCCCCCAAATCATCATTTTAAATCAGGACTCCCTATATTGTACCACTTTTGGAAATGACAAAAGTTTAATTGTGATTCACTGAAATAAAGAGAGGCGTCTTTGTTACTAGATGCTGTGAAACAAGAGGCTCTAGTCACTTGAGGTCTTATACATCTGCCATGAAATTTGAGGCAATGAATTTTCGACCTATTTAAGCCCTTTTGTTGAACACTAAACAGCAGCATACTGATTTGAATTACTCTGGGCTCAGTTGTGGCCGGGGCATATTTTTTCACAGGACTCATGTTAGAATTTGGGGTTTGACAAATCAGAAAGCAAGAGAAAAATATCAGATGACTTCACTTTTGGGAGGAATGTAAAAGAACAACAACTACAACAACAACAACAAAAAAGATGAGTAAACTCAAGGAAGTGGGCAATTACAACCAAAACCAACCAACCAAACAAACAAAAAAAACTCAACAAGACCAAAAGGTCAAAGATAAACCAAAGGGACCATGGGGTAGGGAGAGAGGGAAAGGAGGGGAGGGCAAAGGCGGGGATGAGAGCAGAAGGAGCACGAGGGACTGAGGTGATGGTGCATAGGTGTAATGGTGGTGGGAACTCCCTGGGGAATACAAATGATGTCAAATATAATTAAATAAATCTAATAAAAATAAATAAATAAAACTAGAAAAAAATGAATTTGGGGTTTGAGATATAGGAGGGTAATTAACCTTCATTTTTGACTAATTTCAGGGAAATGGGTGTCACAGACACTCTTCAGGCTACTGTTCCCAAGAGTCATGATGAGTATGAGAATGGTTGTTCTTTCATATTGTTGTCAGTGGTGGTAATATCTCTGTAGTTGTGATTTGTCTGTTTTAATGATTAATGGTGTTGATTATTTAATTTTCATGAAGCCTCATTTATTGGTTTTAAAAAATAGTTTATGCTTTGGTGGTGTTTCTAAGAAGTTTTTGCCTAGCCCATGTACATAGATTTTTTTCCTCCTCTGTATTTCCTCCTAGAATCTGTATGATTTTAGGCTTTATATTTAGGTATATGGTCTATTTTGAGTTAATTTTTATAAGTAGCATGAGTTAAGCTAAGCTAAGTTTCCAGGTTCATTTTTTGTCATATGCATATCCAGTTGTTCCAGCATCATCTGTTGAAAAAACTGTTTTGGGCCTCTCTGGTGGGGTAGTGGGTTGAGCAACGCACTATGAAGCAAACTGCAGTCACTGCAGCACGAGTCTGATTCCTGCCTCCGGCCAGAGAGAGAACCCACATGGCGCAGCAGACCTCTCCTGCCTCGCCCACTGCTCCCCTCAGCAGTGTGTTTTAGTCAGTCTGCTGTTCTGCTCCCCACTCTGTCTCTGGTGAATCCTCTCACCTCCCTGGACTCTGGCCTGTACCCCAGCTCTTGTATGCATAAATAAATAAATCTTTAAAAAAGAAAAAACTGTCTTATACCAATGAATTGTCTTTTTACCTTTGTCAGAATCAGAGGTCTCTATATAAGTATAAGTCTATTTCTTAACTCTCTGTTCTATTTCATTGATTGATTAGTATGCATTTACTCCAATATATAGTCTTGATTGTAGGTTTTTTTGTTTTGTTTCATTATTTTCTCCATTATTTTATTATGTGTATCACTAAAGAGACTGAAATACCTTCTAAGGGGAATAAGGAATCTAATTGCTTTGCTTTTCTTGTATTTCCAGATCTGTATTTTTAAATAGAATATTTCTTTATCCGTTGTCTGCTTGTGTGCTAGTTTCTTGGCAAAAACTTATTTATTGGCTTATATGATAAATTCTGGAGCTAAGTTGATACTGTTTAGTTGACATGATATGATTTGATTTTAAATTATTTGTTCCCTGCTACTAGGAGCAAAATTTTATTGTCCAGTACAGTGTGTTAGATAAACAGGTCATCATGTAATTGACCACAAAAGACCTTCAGACTATAAAGAATAACTTGAAGTTATAGTAGAGCTTATAAAAAAGAGGAATAGGCTAGAGAACAAGGAAACTAAGTGAAATTGAGCTGAGATGGGTTTTCCAGGCAAAGTGAAAGTAGGTATTGTAGTTTTATATTAAATCTTGACATCAGGTAATATTAGTCGTCCAACTTTGTTCTCATTGTCAAAGTTGTTTTGACTATTTTAAGTCACTTTGTATTTAACATGTATTTAAAATCAGCTTGCCATTTTCTACAAGTACCTTTTGAGATTCTGAATTGGATAACCTAAGTCTTTTGATCCATGATCATGGATGGCATAATTCATTTATTTAGAGCTTCTTTAGTTTCTCTCAGCAGTGTTATGTACTTTTCAGGGTCTTCAGGTCTTGTATATCTTTCGTCATATTATTATTAAGTATTTAATATTTTCGTGCTATGGTAAGTGGCACTTAATTTTTTTTAACTTCTGAGTCCTCATTGTTAACATAAAAGAAATAGAATGTAGTTTTGTCTTGATCTGTGCTCTACAGCTGTACTAACCTTATTCTAGTAGTGTTTTATGTATTTTGTCAGATTTTCTACATAGATATTTTTACTTAATCCAATCCAGTTCTTTCTTATTGTACTGACCAGAACCTCTAGGACAATGTTGAATAGAAGTGGTGAGAGTGGATATCCTTGTCTTGTTTCTTACTTTAGGGGGAAAGCATACATCATAAATATTTTAGCTGAAAGTTTTTCATGAGTATTGAGGATGATTGTTTATGTTACTCATTTACTGAGCGTTTTTAACAAACAGAAGAGGATATTGCATTTTTGCACGTGTATTTTGTGCTTCTATTATGTGGCTTTTAGTTTTAGTTTAATATGGTGAATTGCATTGTTTTTTGATTTTGCAAACCATTCTTGCATTCCTGAGATAAAGTATTTGGTCATAATATGTTACTCTTGTGTATTATTGAACCTTATTGTCTACGATTTTGTCTAGATTTTTGGTATGTTTTCATGTGTGATATTGGCTTGTAGTTTTCTTGTAATATCTTGGTTTGATCTGGTGTCAGGATAATGCTGGCCTCATAGAATAAGTTGGAAAGTATTCTCTCCTTTTTGATTTCCTAGATGAACTTTTTATTATTTATTTATTATTCTTTAAGTGTTTGCAGAATTCATCAGTAGAGCCATCTAGGCCTAGAGTTTTCTTTGTGGGAAGACTAACTACAGATTCAATTTTGAAAACAGAAAAAGCTGTTTCCTCCTGTGAATAGATACAAGATTATTTCTTCTTGAATGAACTTTGGCAGTTTGTGTTATTGAAGTAATTTGTTCTTTACATCTATCTCTAACTGTGGACATTAAGTGATAATATTTATTAATATCTATAGAATATGTAGCAATGTCAACTTTCTCATTCCTGACATTGGTAATTTGTGGCTTCTCTTTCTTGTCCTCATCAGTCTGATTGAAGTTTGTCTGTTTTAATGATCTTCTGAAAGAACTAGTTTTTGGATTTATTAATTTTCTGCTTGCTATTTCAGTCTAGCATTCACTCTAGCCTTTATTATTTCTCTTCTTGTACTTTCTCTGGATTTAATTTATAATCCCTTTTCTAGCATCTTAGGGTATAAACTGAAATCATTAGTTTGAGACCTTTTCTAAGAGGTGTTTAGTACTTTCAAGTAATATTTTAAGGACTTCCCACAAATTTTGGTATTTTTATGTTTTCATTTTTATTCAGTTCTAATAACTATTTTCCCTTTGATTTTTTTTGACTATAGGTTATTTAGAAGTTTGTTAGTTTTAAGATGCTATTATTGTGACTAGAGAACATGCTTTTTATGATTAAAGTTATTTTTAAATTTATTGAGATTTGTCTTATGACCCAGAATATGATATATATCTTAAAATGTTTGATTTATTTTTGTTGTTGTTATTCTCTTCTCCAGAGAAAGCAATTGAGTTGCGTCTGGCAAAAATTGATCATACTGCAGTTCACCCACATTTGCTTGATATGAAGATTGGACAAGGGAAGTATGAACCAGGCTTCTTCCCTAAACTTCAATCTGATGTGCTTTCCACAGGACCAGCCAGCAACAAGTGAGTCAACTCCAGCTGTATAGCTTCACAGTCCCTAGTGGGAAAGTCACCCGTGGCCTGAGCTGATATCCCCAGAGGGCCCCTGAATTTTTTAAAGCAAATATGGAGGAGACCCAAACTATCCAGGATGTTTATTTGTTTGAACAAGAAAACAGTGATAGAGTATTATAAGCTCCTGTCCTTACTGCGCAAATCGGGATCACACATATCCAGGAACTGCAAAAAGTGAGTTAGGTTGGGTTAACTCATACAACATCTACATAGCCTTTAGTCTGATAATTTGTGGTTGAGTTAGTATCTGAACTGAAAATAGATCATTTAGCAGGATACTGTTTAGTTATTTTGAAAATAAGTGTATCAAAATCTGGGCAGAGTTAAATGAGTATAATTACAGAACTGCATTTGAAGTTTTTGTAGATACTTCAAAAGGAATTTTTCTGTGCCCCTTGTGGGAGTTATCTTTTTCATGCCCAGTCACTGATTTTTAAGTTAACTTTTTGCCAGGTTACTGAGCTCTGTCTGGTGACTTCTTGATGGTTTCCTATCACTAGCATTGGTCCCTAGATATTTAACTTTTCTTCTGTCATTTCACCTTAATTTCTTGGTGGGATGTCCTTAATTGCCTGCTTGGATTTTGTCAGGTGGACAAAAAGGAATGCTCCTGCCCAGTGGAGGCGGAAAGATCGACAGAAACAGCACACAGAGCATCTACGTTTAGATAATGACCAGAGAGAGGTGAGATACCTTAAGAATGACAAAGAATTACCATGCTATCAGCTATTATCATGCTACATTCTTTATATCTTTTCCATTTCTTTGACTCCTGGTCTGATTCAAATGCTTTAGCAATGACCTCTCCCTATAAAGAAGGGTTAATAATTGGGTTGGTTTCTGATACAGGAATATGGTTGTGACAGATCCAGGATATACATTGTTTTGTCTGTGACTACTTGCCACCAACCTCAGAGGTCAACTGTCTCCCCAAACCAGGTTCAATTTGCAGCTCCATTTAGAATGATGGCAATACTTAGAAGAGAGCCTTTCACTGTGTTTTCAGTATTCATTCACTGCCTGGGAGGGAGAGGGGAAAAGGAGGAGAGACAGGAACTTCAAAAAGTAAGACTCTAAAGGAGGAGAATTCATTTAAATTCATGAGACTTTTTGTGTGGGTGATATAGTTGGTGTATTACTTCAGTTGATTAGTTTTAAAAGGGTCTTATGAGAGGCAAGGCAGTGTTTGGTCACTGATGGGAGAAAACAAGTCATTTCTACTTGGACTAGTTATCAAAGAAGACTGTTCAGGGGAATCAACATGTATTTTAAACTTTGGAGGATTATAGAATTGTTAGAGACAAAGAAGAATATCTCAAGTAGAGAAAATGTTAGAATCAAAAGCTTGGTGATTGTTGTATAAAGGAGGCTATGAACAGAATATTTCAGAGGAAGGAGGTAGTTGAGATAACTAGCAAGTAGCAGGGCAGGCAGCAGTAGTCCTGGTGATAGCAATTTAAACCTAACCTGAGGGTTGTTGTTAGGGACTGATAGAATGGAGAGGACTGTATTAGTGGGATAAATATAGAGGAGGAAGAAGTCTGGAATAAAATGTTGGTTGTGAACCTAAGATACTTAATGGGTATTAGCATGCAGTATTGCTTTGATGTGATGTTAAATCATATGCAGAGACTCCCCAGAATGTGTAGCAATACAAAAAAATAGAGTTGTTTTGAGTATGCAGTCTTAATTTTCCATGCCCTGATTTAGCAAGGTTATGCTTTATGGTAGAAAGGATGTTAGAGGGCAGAAAGAGGGGCACCCCATAACCCCCAAACCTGCCTGCTTTGATTAGGTTCTACATCAATACAAAACATACTCTAGTGTGTAAGACCTTTAATGGAAAGGAACTGTAATACAGTTAGTGTGCAACAAAGAAAAGACAAAGAATATAGTTTTCAAATCAGGCACCCAAGGTTCCCTATCCCCTTGTGGGTAAATGTCCAGCCAAACACGGTTATCCCAAAGCAGAGCCACTGAGGCCCAAAAGCCTGCCACAAATCTAAGGGCCTATGGGTCCTTGTGGGGACCCATAGGATAGGGGCAGAAGAGGTGCAGCACATCTGGGGCAGAAGGAACAAAATCAAGATAAAAACTGCGATTGTTAACCTCCCCATGGGTCTCTCACCCACATCTATTTCAACCAGTCCAGGGCCAAAAAGCAAGTGCAGTTTCTTCACATGTCTCTCTGCTCCATGCACTTCCATTAGGTCTCTTCACTCTCCATCCTTCTTCCTTCCTTCTCAATCTCCTCTTCAGCTTCTTCTCCCTGCTCAGCTCCATCCTTGCTTGGGTAGGTCAGGAAACCTCCCCTTTCCCTGGGGACCAAAGGGTAGATTTTTTTTTTTGAGATTTTCTTTCACTTATCTATGCATACAAGAGCTGGAGTACAGGCCAGAGATGCAGAGGGCGAGAGGATTCACCAGAGCAGAGTGGGAAGCAGAACAGGCAGATCTACTGAAACACACTGCTGAGGGGAGCAGCAGGCAAGGCAGGAGAGGTCTGTGTGCCATGTGGGTCCCCTCCCTGGCCGGGAATGGAACTCACACTGCTGTAGTGCTTGTGAAAGCGCCACAGTGCAGTACTCAACCCCTTGTACCACCAGGGAGGCCCAAGAGTAGATGTTTTTGATATGGGCAGAGGAGTTACATTCCTCCCAGTTTGGTGGGAAAAATTTATTTTCTCAATAGTGCTCTGATACTTTAGTGGATTTATACACTGAACTATACATATTCTAGCCATGTATTTCTTACCTCTTGTGTCATTAAAACAGAAGTAATTATAGGGCCTTTTCTTATATGTAGTGCTTTTCATCATAAAGAAAACAGAACTCATCACATTATCTCATTTTTTACTTTTAGTATAAGAGTTGCATTTTAAATTTTGCTTCCAACTTTTATCTGAGTCTAGGAAGGGGAGGTGAAAGAGCATGAGGTGATAGTGCCCTCTTCAGGCACCCATCAGTACTGGTCACCTGTGGTTTGTGTGCATGGACACTGATTATTTCTGTTTGCTGCAGAAGTACATCCAGGAAGCCAGGAACATGGGCAGTACCATCCGCCAGCCCAAACTTTCCAATCTCTCCCCGTCAGTGATTGCCCAAACTAATTGGAAATTTGTAGAGGGTCTGCTGAAGGAATGCCGCAACAAGGTGAGCTGTGGATGCCTCTGTATATGTGCTATTTTCATTGGCAGCCAAGTCTTGGCTTTGACCACTCTTTCTTGATAGTACTAATTTTAAGATGCTATTAATTTGGAATTAGGCATATTTGTTTTAAGATACAGTATAATTGAGAGTAAGTTCTCTTCTTGGTATCAACACAACCTTTAAAACTGAGAGATAGATATAATTTTTAATTTTAGACATTTAAACACTATGTAGTTGAAATCAGTATAGTTGTATTATCTTCAACAGGTTAATCTTACATATATTAAAATATTTTTGCCTTTCACTTTTAATCTTTAGCAATGCTCTCATATGTCTAGAAACCAGAATTTACTGAAAGCTTACTTGCTGTATGCCTGACCAGAGTGTATTATTTAGTTTCAGCTTATTGGGATTTTTTTTTTAATTTTTTTTTATTTATGCACACAAGAGCTGGGTACAGGCCAGAGCCACGGAAGGTGGGAGGATTCACCAGAAACAGAGTTGGGGAGCAGAACAGGCAGATTGATGGAAATACACTGCTGAAGGGAACAGCAGGTGAGGCAGGAGAGATCTGCTGCACCATGTGGGTCCACTCCCTGGCCAGAGGTAGGGATCGAACTCACGCTGCTGTGCAGCGGATGCTTCACAGTGCGGCCAACCCACTGCGCCACCAGAGAGGCCCCTATTGGGATTTTTTTTTTCCTCCATTATATAAAAACATTTTTTTCCTTCTCAAATATTACTGATTTGTCAGTCATTTCTATAATGGTAAATTTGGTAGTATAATTTAACATCTCCACATAGACACTTGCTTATTCATCTCCATTAAAGCTCCAGTGCCAATAATCTGTTACATTACTTACCTTATCCTGTTTTCTTCCTCCCACAATCCCTCTGGTTACCACTATATTTTTGATAGAATAGTCATTTTTCAAAAAGTTACATTGAGCTATAATTTATATACAAATAATTATACATATTAATGTATACATTTTGATGAGTTTGGGCATATACATACACTCATGATACTGTCACTATTATCAAGGTAGTAAGTATATACTTGTTACTTCCTAAAATTTCCTGTGTTGTTTTGTATTTTTCTGTTTGTTGTTTTTGTGGTAAGTATACCTAAGAGGAGATCTAACCTCTTACCATATTTTAAAGCACACAGTGGTGTGTTGTTAAGTATAAGTACATGTTGTATAGCAGATCTCTAGAATTTAGTCATCTTGCATACTAAAACCGCACACCTATTGAACAACAATCCCTGTTTTCCGTTCCCTTCAGCTCCTGAAAACCCCTAGTCTCTTCTCTGCGTTTATGAGTTTGACTATTTTAGATACTTCATATCAGTGGAATCAGAGATTTATCCTCCTGTGACTTATTTAGTAAAATGTCCTCCGGGTTCCATGTTACTGCAAATGGCAGGGTTTCCTTCTTTTATTTTTAAGGCAGTGAATAATGTTTCACTGTAATTATTTACCACATTTGGCTTATCTGTTCATCTATCAATAGACATTTTGGTTGTTTCCACATCTTGGCTATTGTGAGTAATGCTGCAGTGAACATAGGGTATAGGTCTCTCTTTGAGACCCTTATTTTAATTATTTTGTAAATATACCCAGAAGTGGGATTGCTAGATTAAGGCATCTTAATTTTTAATGCTTTAGTTATTTACACTTATTTTCTATAAAAATGAAGTTTTTCATGAAACCAAGTCAGCCTGTTGTATCTTTTGGGACAACTCAGCTAACTTGGTCTCAGTTACTACCTATTTATCTTCAATTTCTAAGTGACACTCATTTATAGGATGAAATCAAATGTGCTTTCTTTTGTAGAATACATTATTGCTGTTATGAGTTAAGTTGATGTATCAGTATCAATAATTTGATTTTAGGAGTTTTTAAAAAAAGCTTCTGTCAGCTTACTCTGAGTCATTGTTTCCCATAAAACATTACTTTTTATGCCATCAAGAACATTAATGATACAGTTTTTCTTGAAAGAGGACTCCTTTATTGTCTCTGGAGTTTTACTTTCCAAACCATTGACATTTATTCTCAAGTTCTGAGATGCATGTCCAGGCAAGAACAACTTCCTTATATCCATTCCTGGTCAACAGGGATGTGAGTTACGTGCAAATTTCAGAGATGTAGGAAAATATAGCACTTGGAATTGGAGATGTACAGTACTCATTCTAACACTAATAAGTGTTGACTATAATACAGAGCAATAGGAATTCTGAAACTGTTGGAAATATAAATTATATGAAATGCTTTGGAAAGCAGCAAACATTATGTTTGTCTCTTGGGATTATTCCCTAATGAAAGCTTTATAGAATGACACCACAGATATATACAAGATGTTCACAACAGATTTCTTTGTAATAGCCCCAAATTGGAAATAAACTAGATGCTAATCAATAGGAGAGTTAATAAATTGTAAGATATTTCATATATTGAAGTAATATATAACAGTACAAGTGGACAGTAGCTATACCCATCAACATGGATGAGATTCACAAAGTTGGGTGAAAAGCAAATCACAAAGAAAACATATAGGGAAAAGTAAATTGTATGTTGTTTAAAGATACAAATTTAGGTGAGAATCATTTCTTTGTGTTTTAGTTTTACTGTATAAGTCAGGGTATTGGTTACTTCTTCAGTGGGAAGGTGATTAGAGAGGGCACATGGGGTACTTCATAGGCATAGAGATTGGTAGTACTTTATTTCTTAACTTGGGTGATGGTTATAATAGTATAAAAGCATATTGTCAGATACTGTTAGTTATAATTGTGCCACTATAATGTATGCACATGTCCATGTAAGTATATTATATGAATGAGATAATATTTCATAATAAAAGCATTAAAAATAGTAACATTGGAAAGAAATATGTTAAAAGTATTAAGAGTTGTTGCTTCTGAAATATAGAGTTAGTGATTTTTTTCTCTTGCTCTTTAGATTTTTATGTCACAAATTTATAACATGATTAAATCTTAAAAACTTGGACTCAGTGTTTAGACAGACTTAATTTTATTTATTTTTTAAAGATATATTTATGTATGCACACAAGAGTTGGGGTACAGGCCAGAGTCGCAGGAGGTGAGAGGATTCACCAGAGAGAGAGTGGGGAGCAGAATAAGCAGATTGACTGAAATACACTGCTGAGGGGAGCAGCGGGCAAGGCAGGAGAGGTGTGCCATGCCATGTAGGTCCCCTCCCTGGCTGGGGATCAAATTCATGCTGCTGTGCCATGGATGCTTCCCAGTGCAGCGCTCAACCCTCTGGACCACCAGGGAGGTCCCAGACCTAAATTTAGATCAAAGGTCAAATCTGTTACTTCTTTAATGTGTGATTTTTGTAAATTTTTTTTTAATTTAAAGATTTATTTATTTGTGCATACAAGAGCTGGGGTACAGGCCAGAGTCCAGGGAGGTGAGAGGATCACCAGAGACAGAGCCGGGAGCAGAACAGGCAGATCTACTGAAACAACACTGCTGAGGGGAGCAGCGGGTGTGGATGAGGCAGGAGAGGTTTGCTGAGCCCTCTGGGTCCCCCGCCCCCCAACCGGCCGGCGGCAGGGATTGAACTTGTGCTGCAGTGGCTGCAGTTTGCTTCATAGTGCGTTGCTTAACCCACTGCACCACCAGGGGGGTCCTAATGTGTGATTTTTAACAGTTTAAATTTTCTGACTTCAGTTTCCTTTATCAGTAAACTGGAAACAACAATAATATTTCTCTCAGTGAAATAATGGAATATTTAATACAGTGCCTGACACATAATAATAAAAGCTGTGGTTATTATTATATAGCCTGTATTTATTTTTCGTTTTACTATAGCATTTGAAAAATTTTACCTAAAAGTAAATTTCTCCTTCATTTTTATCCCCTTGAGAGCTACTTAGGGAATAAATACTTGAAGGTTTGTTTAACAAGGTCAGTTAAGTAGTGAGAACCAGAGATTGTAAGATGTAAGTATGACTAATGGACTTTATTAATTTCTTTTCATCTCATAAATGCCAAAAATAAATCCGAGTGGTTTGCCCAGGATCATACAGTGATTACTGTGTTCTTCTTAAACTTAAAGAATGCAATTGTTTGTGATCCTGTTCACTGTGGTTATCTAATCCTATTGATTGATTCCTTGTAGACCAAGAGGATGCTGGTGGAGAAGATGGGCCGAGAAGCTGTGGAGCTAGGGCATGGAGAGGTGAACATCACGGGAGTAGAAGAGAATACCTTGATTGCCAGTCTTTGTGACCTCTTGGAAAGGATCTGGAGTCATGGACTACAAGTGAAACAGGTAAAGAAATAGGTAACCTTGCCCTACTGAGCAAACTGTCTTCCTGTTTTCATTTACCAGTTTTTCTGTACTCTTCCAGCCGATACCTTTGAAGTGTGTGCACAGTGTTTATGAACTGAGACTTGAAATAGCTAAGTGAACAAACAAGTAAATAAATGTGGTCCAATTATTTAATTTAAAATAAACTTCATAAGTCTCTGTGTATGTGTCTGACATTGTAAAATTGCCATATGACTTCCTGCGAATAAGTAGAAGAATAACCTGAATAGGTCTTGTTTGGCATCTAACTCCAGTTTGAGATAAACACAAAAGAGAGCTCATGAAATACCAAACATACTCTAAGCATCCTTACCATTTTATATTTCCAGTGGGAAAGGCTATCACTGACATTTCTTTTTTTTATGAGGAGAGTTTAACCAGCTAAAGGAAGACTATAACAAGTTGAGTAAATTTGATTTTTACTACTTAACACACAGAAAATTTCCTTATTTCAAAATACTCTACTTTGAATAGTTAGTCAAATAGAGCAACTTTCACTTTTATGCATTTTGAAAATTGAAAGTAACCTGAAAATTTTTCCAAAATAAAAATATGTGTAAAGACCCTGAAAATATTTAAGGAGGGCTACAGTGTTTCAGTCAGTCTTGTAAACACTTGAGAGACCTCAGTGAACAAAGCAGACCTAGCTACCTGACCCCCTGGAGTTTCCATTTTTAGGGATGTAAAGACAGTCTTACCCTGTTTGTACTTCAAAGCATTTTTTCTGGCATGTATACCTGTGTGCAGTTGTATATTTAAACATACAACAGACTCAGAACAGACAGATGGTAACAAGTGTTAATAAAGAGGTGGAGAAATTGGATCTTTCATACATTGCTGGTAGGAATGTAAATTGGTGCAATCCTTTGGAAGACAGTTTGGCAGTTCCTAAAAATGTGACACCTACATTTATGTGACCCAGCAATACTTTTAGCTATGTATTCAAGAGAAACAGAAACTTATTTCTGCATAAAAACTTGTACACAGATATTCATAGTAGCATTTTCCCTCATAACCAAACAACTCAAATGTCTGTCACCTGATGAATGGATGAAAGTGAAATGTAGTAAATCCATACAATGGAGTATTACTCAACAGGAAAAGGAATCAAGTATAGATACATGATATTACATGGATGAACTTAGAAAGTACACTAAGTAAAAGGATCCAGTCACAAAAGACTGTGTATAGTATGATCCCATTTATATAAAATATCCAGAATAGGCAAATTCATAGAAAGTAGATTAAAAGTTGCCAGAGGCTGGGGGCCTCCCTGGTGGTGCAATGGGTTAAGCAACACACCATGAAGCAAACCACAGCCACTGCAGCATGAGTTCGATCTCTACCACCTGGGCAGGTGACCCACACGGTGTGGCAGACCTCTCCTGCCTTGCCTGCTTCTCCCCTCAGCAGTGTATTTCAGTCGATCTGCCTGTTCTGCTCCCCACTCTCTCTCTGGTGAATCCTCTCACCCCCCTCCCCATCCCACACACATACTTCTGGCCTGTACCCCAGTGCTTGCATGCATAAATAAATAAATCTTTAAAAAAAAAAAAGTTGCCAGAGGCTGGAGGGAAGACCAGGGAGTTAATGGGTAATGGGTATGGCACTTCTTTTGGGGGTGATGAAATGTTTTCAAATTAGTTAGTGGCTATAGTTATACAATTCTGAATGTACTAAAAGCCAGAATTTTTTTTGCACAGAAATTTTATACTTTGTTTAAATTTTATGGTGATATGATATGAATTATTATTTCAATGAAGTTTTAATCCAAATGGCATTATGCTATACATAATATTTTGTAACTTGCTTTTGTTAACTGGTAATATATTTCCCACATTCTTAATTAATTTTTAGGTGATAGTATGGTGCTTAATTAAGAGCACAGACTATAAGTCAGACTATAAATCAAATAGATTTGATTCCTACTTTCTAATTTTATACAGCTGAGCAAGATACCTAGCTTCTCTAAACTTATTTCCTTCCATGTATGAAGGAATATTAACAGTATCCACATCCATAGGATTCTTGCGAAGAGCTGATAAGATAGTTCATGTGGAACACTGAGCTGAACTCAGAGCATGGTATCTGATAGGTTCTATGTAAATATTTGTGGTGTTACTCTTCTAAAACGTCAGTGTTTTTAAAATTGAGGTATTATGTGTGTAGTTAAACATTTTTACATGTTAAATTTTTTTGCTGAAAAAACAGCAAATTAGTTTAATTTGAAGAGCTTGTATATTTTATGTTTTTATCAATCCTCAGACTATGTAAAATTAAAAGAAGTTTTCTATTTCTAAATAGCAAACATCACAGCTCATCAAAGTTTACACTCATTTTAGAAACCCACAACAGCATTGTTTCTGCATTTAGTTTAGTGTGCAAACACTTTCTCATTGAAGGTTATATTTCAAAATAAATTAAAAGTTGCTTTATTTCCCTTTTGTCATTGGTAGTGTGTGTATGCTCGAAGTGTGTGCTCATATGAAACAGTTTCTCCTGGCCAACAGTGGTCTCTAAACCATGTATGACTAACTAGATTCACCCTTAGTTTAATTTTTCTGCTTGCAAATTGTACTTTGTTGACATTCTTGATTAAACATAAAAGACAATGTTTTGTGTCTTAATTTTTTCTTATTTTCTTATTATTTTTTTCATCTTTGGATAATAATAAAATTCTCAGTAGTCTATTTTGGTAGTATTATTTTTTTCACCACCACCATCCCTTACATCTTGTTTCTTTCTTCCCTCTCTCTTAACTTCAGAATCCTCAAGGCATTTATTAATATCTTCTAGTTTTTCAAGTATTTTACTTTGTCAGATTGTCCACTGTGTAAATGTCTAATGTTTGTTTTGATTATTCGGACATGCTTTTACTACCTACAGTCCCCTCAAACATCTTCCATTTTGTTATAAATGGCTACATTTCATCTTTCCTTATGGCAGAATAGTATTCCATACCATATTTTCTTTTTCTTTTTTTTTCTTTTTTAAAGATTTATTTATCTATACACACAAGAGCTGGGGTACAGGCCAGAGTCCAGGGAGGTGAGAGGATTCACCAGAGACAGAGTGGGGAGCAGAAGAGGCAAACTGATTGAAACACACCACTGAGTGGAACAGTGGGCTAGGCAGGAGAGGTCTGCTACACCATGTGGGTCCCCTCCCCGGCTGGCGGCAGGGATCAAACTCATGCTGCAGTGGCTGAGGTTTGCCTCGTAGTGCGCTTCTTAATCCACTGCACCACCAGGGAGGCCCCAAACCGTATTTTCTTGATGCAGTCATCTGTTGGTGAATATTTAGGCTGCTTCCATGTCCTGGTTACTGTAAACAGTGCTGCAGTAAACATGGTATATAGTTTTTTGTTTTGATGGTTTCATGTTCTTGAGTAGTTTACCTCTTTTAAGATAAATTAAGATTGCTTTCCAAAATAGCTGTACCAGTTTACATTCCCACCAACAGTGTAATAGGATTCTTCTTTCTCTGCATCTTCTCCAGCTATGGGGGTCTTTTTAATATATACTATTCTCATGGGTGTGAGATGGTATCTCATTATTGTTTTAATTTACATCTGTCTTACTGGATACAATGAAAAATTTTTTTTTTTCATTTATCTGTTGTCCTTCTGGATATCCTCTTTGGCTGTTGATATTTGCTGCCTGTTTATTAATTGAGCATCACTCAAGTATCCTACTATGCTGTGGATACCAGAGTTGTGTGTAGGAATTCACAGTAATCCCTTCCTCTAGGACAGCTCCTTGGTCTAAGTGTCTTACATAGTCTAGCCTCTCTTACCCTCTAGGTACTATGCAGTGCTGGACATGAATCACAGTTGAGATAGGTTCATATCATAGTTTGGGAGTTGTTCCTTTTTTCTTTTCCAGCACAAAGTTTTCTTTTGGAAAGTTTGTTCCTGTTGTTAACAGGTGCTTAAACTCTGGTTAATGAAAGTGTTCATTTGTAGTTTGTTGTAGCTCTGTGTGTGTGTCTTTGAATATACCAGTCTTAGACTGCAAGTAGTAGCCTCTTCTATTAAGAGATATAGTTGATCCAACCTGGTTCTCCCACCAGTTCAGGTTCCAGCTGTTTTATATTGGGTGCTTCAGGCTCAAGCTGGTAATCTTCACTCTTCCCCTGCTCCTATAGTTCTCCAGTAGTGCACCCTGTGTCCTGGATGCCAACACTTTGCATCCCCTTATCCAGTGTAGTGCCAGGTCTCCAAAGTCCCTGATACAGTATGTGCCCCTCACTCAAAAACTGTAGGGGGTTCTATACAATAGCCACCCCTCCCTCTTGTGTGGTTGTATTGCCCTGGTATTGCTATAAACAGAGTTTAGTTATTAAAGTTTCTCCTACCCCTTGCTCCCGCTCATGATGCATGCTATACGTGTCCATTTTTCTTTGATGGGTCATTGGCCTTGTTCTGTTGCAGTTTAATTATGAGCATATGCAGGAGAGAAGCCCAACATCTTGCCAGACTCTTAAAAATCTCATTGTTAATGACTTTGTCCATTGTATTGATGTGCAGTACTTGAATCAGTCCTTTATTATTAGTCATTTAGGTTATTTTTAATTTTTCAGCATTGTAAACAACTGTATGATACAGACTTTTAAAAAAGCTTAAAAATTGTATGTCACATCCCTAAAATTTTGAGAATACTATAATGTAATAGCAACACTCTGGGCTTTAGTGTCAGACTTGGATTTGAATCCTGTCTCCACTGGATGACTTTAAGTGTCTTGCAGTTTTTGAGTCTCATCTTCATTAATCATACTATATAGAGTTAATAAAACTTACCTTTCAAGGTTGTTTGTGATAATTAGATGTAATAAAATATGTATTGGCTTATGGGGTAACACTTGATAGCTATTATTATGCTATGTTTGTTGCTGCTTTTTTTTTTAATTGTTCTTTGTTCTTCACTGCTAGGTTCTGTGTGAAAGGGTTCTGTTTATTTTGTTTATAACAAATGAGGAGAATACACATACTATTTTATCATTTTCCTTAAAGCAAACTTTACACAATAGTTGAGCTCTTTAAGCATTTTAGTAAAACATACACTCCCAGAACTTAATATTCACCAGTAAAAATCTTTAGGGAGTTAGTGAGCCTCTTCCTAAATTAAAAAGTTCTGTATCATCAGATGTTGTGAACCTGCCCTTAGAGGCTTTGCAGCCAAACTCTGCTAGAATACCCAAAGCAGGGAATTTCTTCTGGAGTCTGCCTTATTTTCCTTTCATTAGACAGGTACTGGTTTGGTGAAAAACAGTACGTTCCAGTACAAAATAATGGGGGTTTTTTAGTTGTGGCCCCATTTTGTTCTGAGTGAGTCCTGTTTTTGGAGCTCCAAAAGTAGAGCACTGTCAGTATCAACAAATGGAAGTAAGAATCCTCACTTACTGGCAGGGTATTTATGCCTTCAGGGACATGTTCATTTTCTCCCTAGTCTTCCATTTTGCTAACTTGTTTCTAGAAAACCTTTCTCCTGCTGAGATAATCTTCAGGTTTGTTCTAGTCCAGAGGTAGTAACCTTGTTACCTGGTCTCCTCCAACATGCAGTTAGATTGTGACTGAAATCACTCAGAGAGTGATTTTAGCCCTCCCTTTTAGGGGCACTTGATTTAGCTTGCAATTAAGTATCAGCCTTCTTCAGTTGTACCTTCAATAGTAAATCCTCATTATAGTGATGCCTTATTCTCCCCAACCTGCACTACTAAGAGCAGGAATATCTTTAGGAAAAGTTGGGTCTCCTTGATAGCGCAAGGGGCTAAGTCTCAGTACCATCAAGCTGTTGCCAGCCACTGCAACATGAATTCAACCCCTTGCCAGGGAGCTAAACCACATGGCTAAGCAGACTTCCTGTCCTACTTCCTGTTCCCCACAGCAGTGTATTTCAGTAGATCTGCCTGTTCTGCTCCCCATTCTGTCTCTGGTGAATCCTCTCATCACCCCTGCCCCACCTCTGATGTACACCCTAGTTCTTGTACACATAAATAAATAAAAATAAATCTTGAAAAAAAAATCAGGAACTGTCATAGAATTATAGCCTGGATGTTAGCTCTTCAGTGCAAAAGTCATCATGTTCTGTCCAAGCTGACCTTCAACCAATAATAGGCCATTTGAAACTTGATGGGTTATTTACCTTTTATTTTGTATTGACTGGCAAGTTCTTTTTGGACATATCCTTTCCATTTCCAGTGGGGAACTATTTCCCTTTTCTGTTCCCTTCCATTCTCTGTTGTATTTCTCGATTTTAGGGAGGAGATATATTTATATACATTGCATTTGGATGTGCATTGAGATAAGAAATTATACTGATACTGTTCAGCAAAAGCTGTATGCCTATGTTCAAATTATCTCTGACTCTTCACTGCATGTCTTGGCCTCTAAAATCTAAACTGATAAACATTTCTTACTTGCACCTATTCCAGGGGAAATCAGCCTTGTGGTCCCACTTGTTACATTATCAGGAAAACCGACAAAGAAAACTCACTTCAGGAAGCCTCAATACCTCAGGTAAGATGGTCTCTACACTACTGGAAAGAAACTCATTCCACCCATTTTCCTATTCCCATGAAGTGATCATCTACTGCAGGCTATTCCAGGTTCATGAAACTTTTGCTCTGGAATGTTTCCTCTTTTCAGTGTTAAACCATATACCATGTACTCTGTAAACCATAGAGCGTGCCAAAGCCATGATGTTTGATAGCATCATGTGGCTCTATGCCCCCTTGATCATCAAGTTAGAAGATTTATATCAACATATCAGTCTTAGAATGAACTTAAGTTTTAAATCAATTTGTGTGGTTCCAATGTCCCATGTTTGGCACTAGCTGTTTTCGGTCTTTTGTTTCTTTTATTTATTTTTTTTTTAAAGATTTATTTATTTATGCATACAAGCACTGGGGTACAGGCCAGAGGTGTAGGGGGGTGAGAGGATTCACCACAGAGA
>JAGFMF010012118.1:28734-91159 GCA_019455555.1 Galemys pyrenaicus
CATATGGTAGTTCCATTTCTAGTAGACTGAGGAACCTCCATATGGTCTTCCATAATGGTTGGATTAGCTTGCATTCCCACCAGCAGTGTACTAGGGTTCGAAAGGGGTTCTTTATCAAACCTACCTCTTTCTCCATCCTGTCCTGTCTCTTCTTTCTACTTAATTTGTTTAGTGCGCCAGTCACATCAAACCCCTCTCCCGTCTCAGAATATCTTTAGCCCATTATTGTCTGTACTCTTATACAACCTAATTCCTTTCCTTTCTCTACCTGGTAAACTCTCTTAGGACCTACTCAGGATTTTTTGAAGTTTGATTAGAGTCCTTAGGGATTTGGCTTGTTCCTCCTTCAGGTAGCCATAGCATTTGTTACAGTATTTGCTCATCCCTGTTTTACCATGGATCTACTGTATTATTATCTATTTGCTTCCTGTTTATTTAAACTTGTTCATTAAAAGCATGAACCACGTACCTTTCCTAATGCTGAGCCTTTTGCCAAATACCTAGTGGATAGTCAGTTGCACATATAAATTGTGTGCCTGGCTGTGTACAGGAAGTGGTAAATCACCTTAGGAGGGGATTATATTGTGACAAAATCCTATTAAGTCCCTGGAATTCCTGGTTGTCCCCAAGACTGTAGCTTGGAGATGGAGATAAAATGGAGGCAATATAGGGGTCTTATATTTATGGGGCCTACTGAATTATGAATTCTTTTTTTTAATAGTGTCTTAGATTCTTTTATTTATCATCTATATGCAGACCTGCTTTTATGTCAGTTACTGGTTCTATCAAATAACCATACTAAGGCATCCTATTGCAAATCTTCCCAAAATCGATTCAGATAAAATTAGATATTTGTGGACTTCATGGGCTATCAAAACTTGAGACTTCATTTTGTTTATTTTTTTTAGTCTATGTTAATGTTTTTTTTTTACTGTTCATAATTATTTTTATTTATTTATTTATTTATATTTGACATCAATTGTAATCTCCATGTATTCCCCATATCACCAGTGTACCATCACCTCAGTCCCCCGTGCTCCCGTCCGCCTTCAACCCTCCCTTTCTCCCCTCCCCACCAAGTGTCCCCAATTTGTCCTTGTCTTTTCATTTTTGGTTTTTGTGCCTTTATTGTTATTATTATTAATATTGTTCTTATTCCTTTCCTTGATCCTTATTTGGTTCCCTTATATTCCTCCTAGGGGAGGAACCATCTGGTATTTTTCTTTTGCCTTCTGACTTACTTTGCTGAGCATAATCCCTTCCAGTTCCATCCATGTTCCTATGAATGCATCTAGTTTTCATTTTTTATTGCTGAATAGTATTCCATCGTGTCTGTGCACCACAGTTTCCCGATACACTCATCTGTTTCTGGGCATTTAGGTTGTTTCCAGGTCTTCCCTATTGTAAAGAGTACTGCTATAAACATAGGGGTGCAGGTATTCTTTTGAATCAGTGTATTTGTGTTGAGACTTCATTTTGATTTCAGTTTTGAGGTTAGACCCATAATTTAAAATATATGTGAATTGAATTAAGGTCATAAAAGTAGGCTGAAAGAAACCACAGTTTGAGAACAATGAAACTGTATTTTGCTTGCCTCAGTGCCACAATGTGAACAGCCCATGTATGTATTTCATAGCTCTCTTATTGTGGTCTGAGGCACTCTGGTAAATATGGTGATTACATGGCAGCTGAGCAAATAGGATCATTTCTTGTCTGCCTTTCCTTTCTTGGGTTGTTGTTTTAATTCATAATTAGCCAGGGTAGCCTTATTGCCTTTTCAGCCAGCATGCTGTCTGTGGTATCACAGGAATAAGGCAGAGTTTCTGGCAATGTTTGTGTTTTTGATCATCAGAACTGTCAAAACTTCCTCTCCACTGTCTTCCTTTTCACCAATCAGTGGTTAAAGAGTGAGAGACAATTGCAGAACCACGGCAAAATGTTTTAAACCTGGTATCCACATCTTTCCCTTTTCATTCACTTGAATCTGTAATTTCATCATATCACCACATGTTGGAGCCTCTGCCGATCCAGTTTCACCATTTTTAGATGTCTTGTCAAGGGAACCCACATTTTTAGGATATTTGTAATTATTAACAGCTTTCTTATGAGAGAGCCAGACTGGAGCTAATAATTCTCTGGCCAGCAGGCTCAGGCTCCAGAGCAATAAGGGCCAAAGCCATTTGCTCCAGGATGGCCCTGTCCAGCTGCTGCCATTTTTTGGGTTTATTCACCTGCAAGTGAACTATGATATTCTAAGGGGAGAAGTTAGTTATCTCTCATATAGTGAGCCCAAACTCTTCTCCTTGACCTTTCTGCTGGTAAGGCTCTGTATAGCGCCACCTTTATTCAAACTCACACTGTATGACTGCCATGACCCTACACCATCTATTCTCTTTCTCCTCTTACTCTTTCCAGGATGTTGGCTTCCACAGTTCTCAGTTCTCTGCACTCACACATGTTCTTTTCACTGTCTCACTTGCTCATCTCACTTAATCTTGTTATTCTCATGGATTCTGCTACCGCTAAGCAGGTGACTCCCACATCTGACGCTCTAACTCTGACATTTCTTCTGAGTTCTAATTCTGCATTTATTTCCATTCAAATGTCTTTTAGCTCAAAGAGAACAAAAGCAAGCCTCACAGTCTTCACCATAACTACTTTTCTCTCAAGTTTTTGTTCCTGTCACCTGACACTTGATATTCTACCTTGGACACAGAGTTCGCTTTTTATTATTCCTGCTGTAACTAAAGCTACTTTCCTCTAGCCTCATTCAGGGTAGCTGGTTCTGTTTCTTTTTCAGTTGACCCTAAAACACCTGAGGCTTGACATCTGCTTTCCCCATAGCTGTCTCCTTCAAAGCCTGAATAATTCTAGCTGCTTTCTCCTCCTTCCAGCTGGGGGACTGATATATTGCCTTCTCTTCTACAGAAAGTTATATAAGCGCTACGCCTTCCTGCGCTGTGACGACGAAAAGGAGC
The DNA here is from genome assembly GCA_019455555.1 of Galemys pyrenaicus. NCBI lineage: Eukaryota > Metazoa > Chordata > Mammalia > Eulipotyphla > Talpidae > Galemys > Galemys pyrenaicus. Next base: position 31,713 of record JAGFMF010012118.1, read on the forward strand.
AGTTCCTCTATCACCTCCTCTCTTTCAATGCCGTTGATTACTTTTGCTTCACCAATGTCTTCACAACTATCTGTAAGTAGTCCTATGTTCCCGCTCATCTTCTCAGCTCTGGTCTTCACAAGCACACCTGAGGCTAGTGCATGGTTCCCCGTTCAGCAAAGAAGGTTTTTAATTATACTTTGTCTTTTGCTTCTGTGGGGTGTACTTGCCTTCTTGGAGGTTTTTTTCTCTGAAGTTTGTTACTCTTTTTCTGAACTGGGAAACATGGTCCTTTCCACCATTGTGTTATCATGGTTGCACTAAGTGCTGCTCTAAAAGTCCAAGGTCATGAAGTTGGAGTGGGTTGGGGCAGTGAAGTTCATTGCTCTCTTGCAGATCTAGAAAGAATTTCCTCCTTTTTTTGGACTGAGAGAGTCACTCAGCATCACAGAAAGTTTCAGACAGTCTATAGTAAAAAATGGTTTTCTGAACTAACAGAAAGAATTACATATGGCAATGGGAGGTTTGGGTCTGGGCCCCACTGCCTTAACTCCTTATGTGTCTAAGAGCAGAATCTACCCCTGCTATGGGCCTTAGTCCCCCTATTTGCATAGTGAGGAAAACAGTTCAGTATGGTCTAAGGAAACCTCTGGATGGGTAGGGATAGTCTCTAAATTTGCCCCACTGCTGGTTGATAGGCCAATGGCTCAGTAACCTCATTTGTTTCCATATGACACCAATCCTCCCTTTTAGAGATAAGGGTTGTAGGTTTCCATAAAAGCAGCATTGGACTAAAATTTAGAAGACTTGAGGGAGGTAATTCCTCCTCAGTGCCTCAGAACAAGGGTTTTTAAAACCTGTGTGGCTTCTCCTAAAATTGTCATTTGAATTCATAAGCTGGTGGCTTGAAAAGTGCTCTGAGGGTCCTTCCTGGTGGTGCAAGGGGTTAAGCACTGCACTATGAAGTATCTATCTGTAGCCACTGCAGTGAAAGTTCAATCCCCAGCTAGAGAGGTGACCCACATGGCGCAGCTGACCTTTCCTGCCTTGCCTGCTGCTCCCTCAGCAGTGTATTTCAGCTGATCTGCCTGTTCTGCTCCCCACTCTGTCTCTGGTGAATGCTTTCATCCCCTGTACCTCTGGCCTGTACCCTAGTTCTTGTATGCCTAAATAAATAAATCTTTAAGGAAAGAAAAGTGCTCTGAAACAGTTTAATACAGTGTTAAGACTTGTGCATTATTTAAGGAACAGGTTTACATAGCTCTTGAGCCTGCAGTTGGGTTTGGATCTTTGCTGTTCCTAGGAGGAAAGAGATTAGAGATGTGGGATTGGCTAATACAGGGACTGCAGTGATGTCAGCACCCCTGGAGGGGTAAAGGCCCTATCAGGTATGCAGGGGATTTCTGATTCTTCTCAATGCCTTTTCCTAGTGATCCCATACCACATCCTGATTGTACCAAGCAAGAAACTAGGGGGCTCCATGTTTACTGCCAACCCATGGATTTGCATTTCGGGAGAACTGGGTGAGACACAGATACTGCAGATTCCCAGGAACGTGTTAGAGATGACCTTTGAGGTATGTGTTACTCAGGGATCAAAACTCCAGGCTCTTTGGGGATCTGAATTTGCAGCAGCTGCTTTGTGAGCTTTCTTCAGCGTTTCACAGAGACCTTGCTATTTACAGTATTATACCTCAGCATAGCTGACCTGTCCTGAATGATCAGAGGGAGGAAACCTGCTCTATCTAAAGTATCTCTGCCTGGAAGGCACTTACTTTCTGGATTTGCAAACCTTTCTGTCCATGGTGTATTGAGGAATTCTGAGAGTTCTTTCAGCTGCTAAATTCAGGTGTCCCCAGAAACCCCTGAATCTCATACCTTCCCACTTCCAGAGCCTTCTGCTCCCAAGCCCTCGTCTTCCTCCAGGTAGCAGCATCTTCTTTCTTAGCCATGGGCCCCCTTAGAGTGGTAATGTACTCACACCTCTGGAGGTAGATGGAGCCATGAGCTATGTTCCTGCAAATGCCAAGTGCCCAAGTTGCAGGGAGTCAGTCAGCTCTGTGCCTCCAAGAAGTACTGCTCCTTTCTCCTCTTTTCTTGACCTACCCCATCTTCTCTGTTTGACTATATTTCACAGTGCCAGAACTTGGGGAAACTCACTACTGTGCAGATAGGCCATGATAACTCGGGGCTGTATGCCAAATGGCTGGTGGAGTATGTGATGGTCAGGAATGAGATCACAGGACATACCTACAAGTAAGTGTTCCCTCAGTGATGCCCTAAGATAGAGGGGTAAAGTTTACCACCAGGGACTTTGATGCTTGCGTATTTGGAGTTTTCTAGGAGACTCATTAGGTTATGATAGTCTGAGGCACCTCCTATTTGGCTCTCCCTCACACATCGAAAAGAAATGGAAGTAGCATTTTCCAAGTGAAGACATATGATATTTCTGTGTTCAGGTTGATCGCTTTGTGGCTTCCTGATGACACAGTGGGATAAATAGGCTAGGGAACAGCTTTATTGATTGCTCTTGCTGAGCAACAAGAGGAAGGGCAATGGCGAAGCTGGCAGTTCTGATAAGCTCTTTTCTGGCATTTAGGTTTCCATGCGGCCGGTGGCTGGGAAAAGGCATGGACGATGGAAGCCTAGAACGGGTTCTAGTTGGGGAATTGCTTACATCCCAGCCCGAGGTGGATGAGAGGCCATGCCGGACACCGCCCTTGCAGCAGTCCCCCAGCGTCATCCGGAGGCTTGTTACCATCTCACCCAACAACAAACCCAGTAAGAGAGATGAGGCTCTCAAGTCAACTAGTCTGAGGGGATGGGCAGAATCTCTAGGATCCCTGATATGGGAGCCCAGGTCCCAGCCTTTGCAGCTACTGAGGAATCATCTCTGCTGACAAGGCAACCACAGGCATTAGTCGCCCTCCTCTCTTGAATCAGTGCAGGATTTGGCACTCTCCTTAGAGGCCTGAAAGGAATTCTAAGAGGGGTCTGTCTAAGAGGGAAGTCCTTATACAGCCCACCCTGGATCCTTTGTGCTATTTGTATATAACCCTAGAAAGGAGAGGGCTCTGCTTTTTGGCCTTCTCCTTCCTCATTCCTGGCAGTCACATTGATACTCTTGTCACAAGTTCTAGAGTAAAATGAAAAACTATCAGCATCTCTTAGAGATGGAAGTCTAAGGTATTCACTTTTCTTTTTTCCCATGGTTTTAAGGAGAGCTAGCTCAGCAATTATCTCAGGTTCTTGGTAAGAGTCACCCTTCTTCCCAGGGTTGAAGCTGCCCTGCTTTTCTCATGGGCCTTCCCTGTGTCCTCAGTCTCCTGTTTAGTCAGTTAAGCACTGTTCCCCTCTGATTGCTTAGAAATGTCTGCTTGATACTGATTTATTAGGGATGTCTGCTTGCTTTTTATTAGAGCTGAACACTGGACAGATCCAGGAGTCCATAGGGGAGGCAGTCAATGGCATTGTGAAGCACTTCCATAAGCCTGAGAAAGAGGTAAGCCTCCCTGCTCTCCCACTCAGGGACTTATATTAAATAGATGAGGATAATTTTGATCCAGATCTATGTGCTGTGAACAGCCCAGCATGTTAGGCTGTAGAAGATTCCTTGTTCTAGGGAACTCTGCCTCGGGTTGCCCTGTTTTACATAAACACTGATGACTCACTGAAGTCCCCTGACCCCTAGCAAATAGTGTGTATTCCTGTTTTGTTCTGGATGTGCCTGAGTCTCCCTGATCATTGGTGACACTGGCTTTGTCCTCCTGTTGTGGACTCTTGTGTATGACCCAGATTCATCATCTCTTCATTCAGCAACTCTGAAAGAACTGCTCTGAGCCTTGTTGGGGAGTGGGGGTGGAGAGGGGTATAGGTAGGGTCCCTGCTTGTCCCTTGCTGCCGATCCCCATCCCTCTCACCCTCTGCCCCAAACTATGGGCTGCAGGTGTGGAGATGCAATGGTGGGAGGTAGCTTGACTAAAGCAAACCTGGCATTCTCCCCTGTTTCCTTATATAGCGAGGCAGTCTGACACTGTTGCTTTGTGGAGAGTGTGGCTTGGTCTCAGCCCTGGAGCAGGCTTTCCAGCATGGATTTAAATCACCCCGACTCTTCAAAAATGTCTTCATTTGGGATTTCCTGGGTAAGTTGGGCTAGGATGTGAGGGAAAAGCATGCAGAGACATGGGAACTTACCAACATAACGTGGGTGTTTACCGCTAGGGCCTGAAGTGAGTACCTGAATCAGGTGACTCTCAAATGAGATCTGTTGTTTGTTTGTTCTGGCTTTTCTTGATGGAAATGACAGAAGCCTTCCCTCCACCTTCATCCCTCATCTCCTGAGAATCAGATTGGGAAAAGTCTAGGTGTCTACAAGCTTAGTCATAAGTCCTCTCTCTCCTTTAGAAATCAAGAAGGTAGTTCATAGCAGTGAAGCCAATGCTCTGTGTTGTGTCCACTTGGGAAATTTTAATGCAGGGAACTTTATTCTTACTCTTTCTATTTTTTAATCTTCAGACTAAAGGACCATCTTTATATGAAGAGCCACATAAATAAACTAAAAGCATAGAGATAGAGAACATCAGGATTGTTTTGAAATGTGATCAGTGACATCAGAACATTTGTGTTTTTCTCATTATTCTATCTGCATCAATGTGTAGAAGACCCATGGCTAGTGGCCTGCAGGATGGTCAGAGATAGGTCACTTTGGAAAATCTTTTATATTGGCAAGCTTTTCTCTTTTTCACAGAAAAAGCACAAACCTACTATGAGACTTTAGAGCAGAATGAAGTTGTCCCTGAGGAAAACTGGCACACAAGAGCCCGGAACTTCTGCCGCTTTGTCACTGCAATCAACAATACTCCCCGGAACATCGGCAAGGACGGCAAGTTCCAGATGCTGGTGTGCTTGGGAGCCAGGTACTGCAGACTTAATGGGTCTTGAGTGCACAGCAGCCAGCCTTAGAGATGTCGTTGGTGACTTACTGTGTTGCAGGAGTGGGGAGTAGCTAATGATTAGTCACCACTGGGCAGGTGAGGCCTTGGAGGGCTTCCTAAAGGTCCTTAATTTCCTTCATATACCATACATATGTGTTGGGATCTTGGGAATTGGGATGAGAGTTTGTGTGTAATTGGAGGAGGAGCCACATTTTGGTGTGAAGAAATAAAGCCACGCCACCATTGAAATTTGAAGCATTCAGAAGATCACTCACCCTAATTAAATATGGTACAAGGCAGAGGGTTATGACAATTCAAAGCAGAAGTACCAATTCATACGGCATGCTGAAAATGCAGAGAAAGATCAGATTAGATATCAGGAAGTGGTACTTAAAATGAGCCTTAGAGGAAGGGTAGAAGTATAGAGGAAATTTTAAACAGACAACTAGCAAAGAGGCCCTAAAGGAAGTGCAAGGGGTTAGGAAATAACGGGTGTAATGTGGGAAGGACAGTAGTAGAAATAGATGAAAGGATATAGTCCTTGAGGAGCTGGACCAGAGAAAAGGTCCTTCCATATTAGAACAGCTTTGTTTAATCGGGGGACTGACTTGATATTTCAGTGCAATAGAAAGACAGACAGTAATAGTAAGAAATAGCAATAGTAAGAAAGACAGTTAGGGGCTATTCTAGTAGGCCAGGCAAAAACATGAAACCTAAATAAACTTAAGGCAGTAGTTTGTTCAGGTAGTAGTTTGTTTGGCAGTGGAGGGAAGAGAGTTGATAGTGGTTAAGAAGAGATTCTGGATCCAGATTCATTAAGTTCACATCTCAGAATAGCCGCTTGGTAGCTGTATGATCATGGACAAGTTCTGTAATCTCTGTGTACCTCAATTTCTTTATCTGTAAAGTGGGGATAATAGCACTAATGACATCTATCATATAATAGGGTTGTAAGGAAGGTTAAATTTCTTGCAGCAGTACCTGTCACATGCTAAGTGTTTTGTAGATGTTAGCTGTGAGTGATGTTCCTGATGGTGGTAGCTGTGGCGGGGAGTGATGCTCTGGGAGAGATTGGCTGTTGAGGTGGAGAAAGTGTTGTCTGATTGGTGGTGGGGTTGTCCAGAGAGGGAAAGGAGGCAGGGGTAGAGGAACAGGCCCAGTGAGGGATGACAGGGAAGTTTGGGTCAGGTTGGATTGATGTCCCTGCAACTGAGCAGCCCCAAATGGGAACATTTTAAAGCCATGCCCAGCCTCTTCGCCACTTCCCTGTTAAACAAAGGAAAGGCGCTGTGAGGAGCAATCAGCCTTTCTAGCTTCAGACTTTGTTCAAAGATTGATGGGAAGCAGGTTTCCCTCTTATCCTTGCACTGACCATCTTTTTTCTTCTGCCTCATCTGGGCTGTTCTGCCCTGCCAGAGATCACCTTCTGCACCACTGGATTGCCCTGCTGGCCGACTGCCCCATCACCGCGCACATGTATGAAGATGTGGCACTGATCAAAGACCATACACTTGTTAATTCTTTGATCCGCGTGCTGCAGACACTGCAGGAGTTCAACATCACGCTGGAAACATCCCTTGTCAAGGGCATCGACATCTGACCTCCCAGCACCAGCTAGCACCAGACTGAGAAAGACTCACCTGCAGCTCTGACCCTTCTTCCCAGAGGGACTTTATGCAGGAGATGGAGAGATGTACACTCGCTGTAAAAAGAAAACTAGAGGATTTTTGGAATAAATAATCTATTTTAGAGTTTATTTGCCGATTTGCTTTTTACACACTTTCATGTGAAAGAGTGATAGGGAGAGGGAGACGAGGTTGGTGCTGCTTATTTTGAAGCTGGTGCCCTCCCTCGCCTTGGCCCTTGCTGGGAGCCTGCGGCCTCCCTGGACTGAGCCTGCGGCACTGTGTGTGGGGCAGTACTGCTCCCTCCTCCTGCCGTGTTAATGAGGCCATTCTACATCGTTTTTAAACTAATGTTTTCTATATTAACATTATTATGGATACTTGGCTTTCATGGGCCACACACAGGTGTGCTGAGCGGGAAGCCCCAAGCTCCAATCAAAGGGATTTTTAGTAGTGCCTCTACAAGCACTGATGATGAGTCAGTTCCACATCTTTTCTTTTTTTGTCAGTATTATTTGGGAAGGAGACATGCCGGGATGTGTCATCATGCAGAAAATCACACAGGCAGTTGCACAGAAGTAAACATAAGCATGTTTTAACAGGTTTTTCTTTCTTTTTTTATGTATTATTTATTTAACCCTCCATTGTGCGTTTTAAGTCTTTTTCTTTTCTTTTTTTAAGGAAAGGAAGAGCTTGTCACAGTCTAACTGGCTATGTTATTATTGTTAAGTTTATGTTGTTTTGCAACTTAGAAACCAGCTGCAATATGGCCCACTTAATAAAACACCTGAAACAAAACTGTATGGGTCCCTGACTTTTGTGCGGGTTTGTGAGCAGTGGGGTTGGAGGGTATCATTCGGGGTCTCTGAGGGGACCAGGCTATTGCCTGCCCTCTTTCTAAAGGTCGTGGACTGCACCGGATGTCCTGAGGGGCTGGTGTTAGGGGTAAGTCCTTTCCATTTTCATAGCTATTAATGCAAATGGCTATTTGAGAGGAATGCAGACAAGAGTTAGTTTTGCACATCACAGAGGAGACAGGCACAGAGAAGAAAAGACCTGGCCAAGGTTGCATGTAGATTGTCTCTTGCTCATCAGGACCGGGTGGGCCATACACTGGGCAACATTAGATACACGAGACCCTCAGGAGGAAATCCCTTTTCATGAAAAAAGGGTTTCCTTTTTCCAGGATTGCTGATGGAGAGCTTTATAGGAATCAGCCTCTGGGTCTGTTCTTCAGCCAACCTGCTCTGGTAGGATGCTGGAGAAGTGTAGCTCAAACCAGCAATGTCTCTGAGCTTCCCTGATTTTGCATGAATGTTTCCTGCTATGTGGAATGCTTCACCTCAGTCCACTACCTGTGTGCTATTAAGGTTTACTTTAGGAATCAGCCACCATGAAGCCTTCCTTAACACACCTGGGTATAGTCAATCATTCCCATATTGTGCTCCTCCTGCCTACCTTCATGTTGAGCCCACCCCTGAGACAGCTCTTGAGGACAGAAAGGGTCTCTTTCATTGCCATGCCTAGTGCTTGGCAGGTGGTGAGTGTTCAGGTAAGGTTTTTGAAGAGATGAAAAAAGACTAGAGGCTTTGAGGACAGTGCCGGTGCAACAGCCTGCTGTCAGGGGGTGTGAAAGGGCTGCGGTGCAGTTGTCTCCCTGAAGAGGAGTCTCCAGTTTGTTTTTTTTTCTGGGAGAGGGAAAGTGGGCCATACCTGTAGAGGTATTCCTGGCTTGGCAAGAAGGGCACATGGAACTGAACTGTATGTTTCTATTGTTGGCCTGGGCAGAGGTGACCTTAAGCCAGGTGCTTTACACATCTCTCCCTTTTCCTCACAACTGCAAGATAAATGCTCATTATCCCTAGATTATAGACGAAATTAAAGCTCAGAGAAGTTAAGTCACCTGTCCAAGGCCACACATCACAAACAGTTTGCAGTTACCAGAACGCCACAGATTCCATTCCAGTCCCCCAACCGCCATAATTAATGGGATCGCTGGATACCGACCAGAAAGGATGCTGGGGGTGAGGGGTCTTAATCTCACTGTTCTCGGGGCAGCGAAGCTTCTAGCCCATGAGAAGCTGAGCCCGCCCAGGCCCTGCAGCTGCAGCTGCTGCTGACACTGATGGGCTGCCTGGGAGCCCACCCCGACCTGGCAGGCCTGGGGCCTCTCTCTTTCCCTCCCCACCACCCTCTGGAGCTGTCTTCTTCTATAACTGTCTTCTCCTCGGGTCTATTAGCTGTGGCTTTTCCATTGCCAACCACTCGCTACCTCATATGTCCTAGGAGAGACCTATCCTGACTACTCTAAAATGCCAGCAGTTCCTGTCGTAACTTTTACCCCCTTATTCTGCTTTATTTTCCTTCCTAACACTACAGCCATTATACTGTTTACTGGTTCTAAGTTTAAGTATTTTTAAAGGAGGGACACAGTCTACTTTGTCAAGGCATAACTAGCACGTGGTAGGTACCCAGTGAGTATCTGTGAAATAAATCAATTCACTGGTGGTGGTGAAGATTACAGACTGGCACTGACGTCCTTAGGTTGAGTCCTTGCTCTGCTGCTGTGACCTCAGAGCATGTCACCTAACTTTCCCAACCCTCAGTTTGCTCAGTATCTTTAATACGGTAATGATGGCTACCTCGTGGGATTGATTTGAGGATTAGGTGAGTCTACATAGATGCCTGGAACAAGGCCAGGGTAAGTGCTCAATAAATGTTATTGGTGTTTATTACCCTATTTACCAACCTCTGATTTCAAGGAATTCGGAGGCAACTTTTGTGGGCAGTATGACATTAGGGGAGTTACTGACCATGTGAGTTCTGCTTGGGATGCAGGACTTTCAGAGGAGTGGACGTTGCCTGTAGAGAGAACAGCATGAGTGAAGACATTGAAGGTATCAGGAAGATTGCTAAGTGTAGGCTAGTCTAGTGCTGGAACAGAGGGAGAGGTGGGAGAGGGAAGCAGATTTGTGTCTGCACACAGCCACAAAGTGGGAGACAAAAGAACTGGCAGGTGACCCCGGGCTTTGAATATTGCTGGTGTGCAGCAGACATGGACTGAGTGTGTGAATACATACTTTAGGCCCAGAAGACCAGAGCCATGCCACCAGCAGTGTCATTCCCAGGACACAGTTAGACCTGAGCAGGTTGAGACTTCTGGGTCCTCCTTGTTTGATGGGAGAAATGGAACTAGTGGTCAGAGCCAGCTTCTAGGCTCAGACGTGACAACTGCACGTTTCAAGTGCAGTTGTGACCTGAACAAGTGCTGGGAATGTGTGCATGACAAAAGACCTCACCCCTTGACAGGGCCATACCTCTCAGAGAAACAAGGAGAGAATTGTTTAGGGAACCTGGGCAGTCCCTCCTTCCAGCTTTTAGGTGCTGATTACCGCTAAGTCAGTGTTCAGGTCAGAGTGACTATATGATGATGGTTCTCACAACGATCTAGTGGCTAGGATTCTGCATGGCGGGTGTGCGGCACTCAGCACTTGGCTACGTGCCTGTTGGAAGGTGTCATACTGCAGCCAGCCCTACAGCAGGATGTCTCTTAGGTCTTAGGAGTACACAATTGCCACTTTAGCCCATGCCACAGACCTGTGCTTTCAGGTGAGTGGACATGTGGGGTGGCTCATGCTCACTAGCTCACATTCACCTGTAGGACACCCTGAAACTGATTTGCGCGTCCTTTACTCAGACTTTTGTGGGGGTGGGGTGGAGGGATTCATGGGACTTGAGTTTCCTTCCTGTCTTGATCCTCCTCTTTCTTCCGGGTAGGGTGCTAAACACGTCTTCCCTGACCCTGAGACTGGGGTCACAGTCATCTCAACTTCAGAAAGAAGTTTATTACAGGGTCTGACCTTTAACTTGAGCTGCACAGGCTGGACCGTTGCAACAACCTTGGACCTGAAGGATTAATTGCAAGAGACTGGTTTTGATTGCTCAACTGTTGACCCCAGCGGTGGGCCAAGGGCTTCCCTGGACCAAACTGTGTTATTTTCCATCTTGGTTCATGCTCTTGGTTCCTGATAGCCTGCTCTTTCCTTGTTAAGTGCATTACTGTGGGGTCAGGCAATCCTGTCCCCTATTCCTAAAGGCATTCATGGACCAGGGAGCTCTTAGAGTCCCTATATTCCACTTTCCCAAAATGATGGGGTCCCAAAATGATGGTTCTCATGTTCCAACTGAGAACCAGGACTACACAACACAGTAGGGGCAATGTTTCCAATAAAGAAAACCTTCAGCGACCATCTTGTATGACTTTGTAAAGTTGTCCTTCCTGATCTTGTATTTGTACTTTGTTAGTTTTGGGGTTTGGGAGTACCTTTGGATGAAGGCTGGGCTTGTGTAACCCCAGTCATTGAAACTCACCTGGTTGTCATTTGCTAAATTTAATTCTTTAACATCATGAGACCACATGGATTTGTCCAAGTTTGTAGCAACAACAATCAGAAAGTTGAATCAAAATTAAAATTGGTGCTTGCTTTTGTTTGCAACAAAATTCAATCTATTAGATCACAATTGTAGATGATTCCATTGGATAGTTCTTTTTTTTTTTTTAAAGATTTATTTATTTATGCATACAAGGGCTGGGGTACAGGTCAGAGTCGAGGAGGTGAGAGGATTCACCAGACAGAGCGGGGAGCAGAAAAGGCAGACTGACTGAAACACACTGCTGAGGGGAGCAACGGGCAAGGCAGGAGAGGTCTGCCACGCCATGTGGGTCCCCTCCCTGGCTGGCGGCAGGGATTGAACTTGTGCTGCAGTGGCTGTGGTTTGCTTCATAGTGCGTTGCTTAACCCACTGCGCCACCAGGAAGGCCCACCATTGGATAGTTCTTAACTGAGAATAAGGTTGCTGTACCTCAAAGGTGAGCATTATTCTGGGAAGCCGAGGCAGCTAGGTTTTAGTTTTAGAATGTGGGACCTGCACACCCAGGTCATGTGTCTTCCTGTTCCTCAATTTCCTCATACACAAAATGAGCACAGCAGCTTCATATTATTGGTGTGTGCTGAAGCTTAAGTGACCTAGCAAATAAATGCTTTTCAAAAACAAATCAGTAGCATTTGGACACGAAAATAAAAGGCATCGTAATTGAAGGGGAAGAAGTAAAAATATCTGCAGATGACATGCCCTTATATGTGTGACATCCTATGGGATCAGACTAAAAACCACTAGAACTAATAAACGAGCTTGGCAAGGTTTCAGGATACAAGATCAACCTTCAAGTATAAATTGTAATTTTACACAAAGGCAGTAAACAAACTGAAAATTAAGAAAATAATTCCATTTGCAGTAGCATCCAAAAGAATAAACTACTTGGGAATCTTTAACAAAAGAATTATAAATAACAACCAGATTGGAGAGAAGTGGAGCACTAGCAGAAAGGAAATTGTTCTGCTGATAGGTAGGAATGGATAAAGAGGATCTGAGTTGCAGTGACATTGACTTATCCAACAAGAAACACCAAGTCTGCTAGAACAGGCTCAGCACTGGCTGTTGGAGCAGATTGGGGGCCTGGCTCCATGGCTTTCCTGCTCCAGCATCCAAGGGTATAAATAAGCTCAGCCATCTCAGAAGGACAGGTCTGCCATGTCCTGCATTTGCTCAGGCTGGCGAGGGGCTGCCACGTGCAGCAGAGTGCAAGTGGCCAAAAACTAGATGTGGCCAAGGACAACTCCTTCCACAACTCAGCCCCAGTCCCCAAGGAACTCATGAGAAGCACAATGGATGAGAGGAAGATGGACTAGCTGTATCCCAATACAGGGACCCACAAGATGAAAAGAAAATCAGAATTGATGGGATTCAACTGTTTTGTGATGATTGAAGCCTAAATCTTGCCAGCATCAGTATTTTGGTCATAGCTTGGAACTTCAGGGCAATAACTCGGTGTGAATTTAGCAAAATGGGGTTTGTAGACAGCATGACAGAGCTTGGCTACAATAGCACAGACAAGCTGAAAGCCCTTCTGAGACTGGAGCAGGAGGCAGGCAAGAATCCTGCAAAATTTAAGGATTTCTGTCAGTTTATATTCACCTTTGCTAAGGACCCTGGTGCAGAAAGTTTTGCTCTTCTCTTAAATCTCTTGCTCATACTTTCTCTCAAAGTTTTCTATCATTAAAGACTTGAGTATAGATTTCAGTTAATGTTACTAAGTGATAAGGGAGTAGCCTAATAGTCAGGACCTGAGGAACCATTGTGGTGCTAGAGCATGGCCAGATTTAGAAATGGCTGTTGCATATTGGAGTTTGCAGTTATCTGGAAAGTTTAAATGTATAGGTCTTTGAAACACCTTTTTATTGGAAAATTGTGAAAGATGAATTGTAAGGGACACTTGAAACCTGTGAGACTTTAGAAATATGACTGACTTGGAAACTGGCTTATTATAGGTGATCTCTAAGAATATATTGATACATGATGGGTGGTAAACACAGCCCTTTCTTGGCAGAAAATTGAGCTGGATCAAATTGGTAAATGAGTTTCCTCCTGCCAGGGGACATCTGGTCAACGTCTATGCATATTGTCCTAGATGCCAGAAGTTATCCCTGACTGTCATGAGCTTAATGCATGGTTGTGTTTTTATGAAAGTTAAACATGCTCATAAAGAGTCAAATATTTTTTATAAAATTTACTATTAAAATTGTAATCTTTTACCCTCTTTCTTTCTTTACCCAGGAAGAGAGGCAAGCACTTTGACCTCCTTGTTAGCTAATTATTTATTTTGGCATCATTTTATTATTTATTCCCATGTCTCTACATAACTGGCTAGATTTACAATTTGGTGATTTTTCATCTTAGTTATTTCTGGGTTTCTTGCTATGGAAATTGAGGATTTAGCTCACTTTCCCTTTACATGCCCAGGACTCATGCACATTCCTCACTCCCCTATCTTCCTGATAAATGATGTGGTTGTTATATCATTTGTAACATCATTATAAATTACAATGCCTAGTTTACATTATTGTGGTTATATAAACACTGGTAGCTATGTGGTGTTGTAAACCATGATGAATTGTCCTACAAATTTTCTTTTTTCTGGAGTTGTCTTATGCTGAAGATTGGGGATTCTAGAAAGTGAACTCTGAGTTAGAGTTTAGTGTGTAGGGTATTTATTAGGAAGTGCTTTGAGCACCAATAGCTGTGCAGAGAGGGCTAGAGACAGGAAGGAGGCATGGGGTCAGGGAAGAAGCCAGCCCACACACAGCTTTGGCTACCATACAAATTCATTGCCATCGTTTAGCTCTGTTCTCTTCTGCTATTTAGAAATCTTGTAGTTGTCTTCATAATTATAACCCTCTATGATATCCTTCACCTTCCATTGCCTTAAGTAGAGTCTGTGACTTCCCTATTCTGAGAATAATAAAACCAGTTCAGATGCTAGTGCAGGGTCCAGAATGGCAGCAGGAGCTGTAGCTACAGAAGAGTCCCTGCATGGTGCAGTTTTGCAATCTCATGGCCTGTCCATCCCCAGAGTTCATTCCTGTGATGTCTGTACAAATATTAACTCTGAGCACTGGATCAGGAATTGCCAACCCTCAGGCAGTAAACCCTTTACAGGATAAGAACAAAAACATGCACATTGAAATCCTGCACAGCAGAGATTTATTAGAATTCATTGAAGAGTTTGGAATCTTTGGTGCAATGGTGTGAAGCAAAGCCTAGAAATAGAAACCAAGTATAGAGCACCGTTTTTATATAAAGCTTCAGATTAACTAATTATTAACAAGGAAGACCATTTTAAAATTTATTTTCCTTAAAATTGAAGATAGAGTGATGAATATGGAAGCAGGGGTTTGAATCATACAGCTCATGAAACCACTTTCAGTCCATAAGTTACAGGAAATGGCACAGAAAAATACTGAAATGCCATAATATACATTTACACTTAAACTCTAGACTCATCCCAAAGGGTATGAAGAGTTAAATCTTTTTAGAAAAACTGTTCCACAATTTTAATTCATTTTTCCTGTTCTTAAGCATCACAGAAATGAAATTGTATACCATCCTTTGTACCTGGATTCTTCCACTCAATGTAATGCATTGTTGAGTGTATCAGAATTTCTTCACTTTGTTACATTCTATTAAATGAACACCCCATGATTTGTTTGTGCTTTCTCTAGTTAGTAGAGATTTGTGTTATTTCCAGTTTTTTAAAAAAGATTGATTTATTTATGTACACAAGATACATCTCTGAGTGTAGTCCAGAGGTGCAGGGGGTGAGAGGATTCACCAGAGACAGAGTGGAGAGCAGAACAGGCAGATCTACTGCAAATACACTACTGAGAGTGTTACAGGGCAACCCTAATATAAAATGGGTTTGCCTGACTGGGTCCTCATCCGCGCTTGAACTGCACTTATAATGCCCCAACTGCAGGCACACACAACAAAGGTTAATAAAGGGTTTTATTTACAAGGGAAGGAGAAATAGCGTAGTGAATAACACAGGGGGAAGAAAGGGATACAGATTTGTAAATATTTTACCAGTTCCTTGAAGCTGGAACTCAACGATGCGCTGAGAGCTGACTTCTAAGAGAAAGAGAAAGCCCCCAAGGCTCACGTGTCTGCTTTTATATTTAGCTTGGCTGCTCAATTCCACCCCCTCAGGTTTCAGTGATTCGCTTTTTAGTAATGACCTTATGAGATTTGTAGTCCTTGGATTTTGTAGGTTTGGAATGGGGGTTAAAGTCCATAACCTATTTGTATAATTTATTCAGGAGGATCTCTTCTCCTAACAAGAGGAGCAGCTGGAGGTCTGCTGTGCCATGTGGTTTAGCTCCCTGACCAGGGATTAAATTCAGACCGCTGACTGGCAATAGCTTAACAGTGCTGCGACTTTAACCCCTTGTTCCACCAGGTGTCCCTGACATGAATGTTCAGATGCAGTGGGAAGGGAGAGAATGGCAGCTGCTATCATTGGGCAGGTCTCTGACTTGATCTTGGCAGAATGGTGGTGTCCTCTAAGAGAGGGAGCTCTTGAGAAGGACCAGAATTAAGAAAGAAAATGAGCTCCATTTTGAACATCTTGAATCTGAGGAATATGTGAAAGGTCAAGGTGGAGGTATCCAAGAGGCAACTGGTTACACAGAACTGAAACTAGGAGGAGAGATCTGTGCTGGAGCTTTCTACTGTGGAATCCCCAGGGAAAGGGTGTAGGAAGAGGATCCAAGATGATCTAGAGAATGTTTCCTCAGCAGTTGGAGGCAAACCAGGAGCGTGCCTGCTTTGAAGAAAACCCAGGGGACGTGGGGGAAGAATTTTCAAAAGGAATTTCCAAAAGCTGCTGAGAAGGTGAAGAAGATGGGCATTGAACAAAAGATGGGCGTGGAAAAGTGCTCAGTGACTGCAGAGTTCAGCCCTGCCATGCTCAGTGCACCATCACCCAGGCTCATTGATGTCCTCAGTCCTTTTTCAGCCTTGCAAGAGGTCTGCATCACAGGGCCCTGGCTGAGCTGCCTCTCCCTGAAGGCCTGGTTCATGGACTCTGAGCCATAGGGAAGGGGAGAGGGAAGAGCAGATTCAGCCTCAGGCCACAGACAGTGCCTGTGGCCTTTCTGTAAAGTTTGTGGAGACCTCAGCTGGACAACAGAGGGCAGACAGCAGCCAATTCAGAGGCCACGAAGTACCTCCTGACACTTGAACACTGAAACATAGACAACTGAATGCAGATTTCCCCTGGAGCCTTTCCCCTATGGAAATTCCCTGTTGTAAACCATATTGACTTTAATCTGAAATGTCAGAAAGGTTACCTAGGAGTATGGGGGCCAACCAGCTGAAAGCACTGTTGTATGAAAGTCAGGGCAAACAAAATAGGATTCAGTACATTTTTTGAGGTATGTGCCGTGGAGAACTTTTCCAGGAAACATGACAAAAACATGACCCTCTTAGGCAAAAAGGCACTAGACCTTATTATTAATTTGTATTCTGCTGAAATGTAAACTTGAGGAAACAGTGAAAGGAAAGCACAGCACATGTTTATTTCTTTACCAAGCACAAGAGGGCTGCAGGAGGCTCCTGTAGAGTTTAATGGGCAGCTTTATGTATTTATATGCTTTGACTGGAGCTGAAGGATCCGTGCTGCACAATGGGCAGCTTCTAGTTGGATTTTAAAGGAAAATAACTTTGATCATTTCAAAAGCAATGAAGCCTGATACAACTGAGAGAAAAGAAGGCGGTAATTTATGGCTACCATTAAGGACACAAAGACAAAGGCGGAGGGAACATTTCACTAAGTGAAGATTTACAAATGTGTAAAAACCACCCTTAGGACTAGAAATAGCTGAGTGTCTCTCTCAGCACCAAACAAAAGGGGGTAGGAGGGAGGGGCAAAAGACAGAAAAGGAGATGCAACCTGCTTGCCTTCACTGGGGATGAAAAGGTCAAAAGAAAAACAACCACAGAAAAGTTCTTCTCTCAGAAGCTCCTGGAGGCAGTAGCACTAGTAAGGGCCTAAAGAGGTGGTCTCAGCCCAGCCCATGAGCCTGGGAGGGTCCTGGGCACAGTGGAGGCAAGCCTGTATAGGGCTGGACCTCAGGAAGACATCTTTTTGTGCATGACCTAGGTGGGGATTTTTTGTGCTATTTCTTTTTTTCTATTACTGAAGCCATGAATATATCTATGCATTCATTCATAGCTATAGTCATTTGTTTATATATGCATATATCACATACACATGTGTATGTTTGTATATAGTCACAGGAGAAAATTAAAAAATAGAGATGCTCTGATTAAAATCCCGGAGTATGGTGTTTTGTTGCATGAGGAACAAATGTTGCTACATTTTTCCTGGGTGGATGCGTCATCTGTGCCTGGGGCGGTGGGAAAGCCCTGTATGCTGGTGTCACCTTGTAAGAACTGTCCTACTGTCCTGCTTGGAAGGCCAGGTTCAGGCACTGTTTGTATTTACATTTGGCCAGACATGATGTTTATGGGTTCAAGTGGTCATAGCTTCCCACCGACCTGCAGGCAAAGTTGACCCTCTGGCCTAGGCTTCAGCTCCAGTTCCCTTCATCTTTTAGGCTGAGGTACATTCAACTGATTGGTCAGTGAAAACAACATTTTCTGCTGTGATTGTGGGCCCAGCATAAGAGAGGGTCAGCTTAACTGCGACGGGCAGTGGGACGAGTGGGCCACTGTCCTCAGAGGACTGTTGGACGTGGTTGGGGGTGAGGGTCAGCGGGGGCTGCGTGGAATAGAGAAAGGTGCAGCCTGAGGGCTGCAATGACCAGCGAAGCTGGGGCCACTCTCCTCACCGAGTCCTCCGGAGGGTCAGAAATGCGTGGCCTCATTCCCGCTCATCCACACGCCCCCCCTCCCAGAGAACTTCAGAACTACAGGACCCTCAGTTACAAAGGACACTTTCTGGTGCCCTGTGTCCGAATATTTCAGGCTCCACGAGCTGTTTGTCTTCACAAGAGGGACTGGGTTCGAGTTGTAAGACACCACAAACTGGCGGAGCGCGCAGCTCTCTGAGGGTTGCAGTGGGTTTGGTGTGGGGGGAGGGGGCTGCGGGGGGAACGCGGGGAATCGCGCTGCAGCGCGCGGCGGTCCCCGCCGGGCTGACAGGCGCCCTCGGGCCGCCGCGGCCGTGCCCCCTCCGCCGGGGACCAGGGAGGAGGGAGCTAGGGGGCCGGGAGGGGCCGCACTGCCCTCGCGCCGCCCGCCCCGGGCTGGGGAGGACCGTGTGAAAATGAGGCTGGGGCTCAGGGGCCGGGCGGGGCCGGGCCGGGGGTGTCAGAGCGCGGCGGGCAGGGCGCCCGCACACACCTCCGGGAGCCGCCGCCGTGCGCGCTGCCCGCGATCCGCCGCCTCCGCCCGCAGCCGCCGAGCCATCCATGGGGGTAGCGGGCCGCGGTCGTCCCGGGGCGGCCCGGGCGCTGCTGCCTCTGCTGCTGCTGCCGCCGCTGCTGCTGACTGTGGCCGTCCCGCCCGGCCGGGGCCGCGCCCCGGGGCCGCCAGAGGGTGAGTGTCCTCCTCGGGGGCGCACCTGGCAGGGCGCGGGAGAGTCCAGCTCCGGAAAGAGTGTCCGAGTCCCCGAGCGGGGTCGCGTCCAAAGGGGCGAAGCGGGCTGGGGGGCATGCCTCCGAGAGCTGCGGTGGACCCCGCTCCCCTGGGTCCCTCACCCGCCGGCCAGGCCAAGGCGCCACTACCGCTTGGGCTGGAGGCCCGAGGCCTGAGTGCCGCGGCCCGGCCTCGGACCCCTGGCGGATGACAGTTCCCGACCCGGTCCACACCGCCGGGAGTCCCCGGAGAGCGCCGGCCGGTCAGACTCTCTGGGGGTGTTGGAATCTCCTGGTCCAGTTCCTCACTGTGTGGATGGGGAAACTGAGGGCTCCAGCCGGGAAGCTTTGTGAGATCCTGGCAGCTTTGATTCCTCTTTGGGAAGGGGAAAGTTCTCCTGCAAGTCTTCAGGTTCTGCCCCGGGATTTTTCTGTGGAACAGCCGCTGTTAGAGGACCCGGGAATATCCTTAACCTAAACCCTGGAAAACAAGCCTGGGTTTTCAGCAGCTAGAGATAAGTACTCCAACGTTCTGTGTTAACCGGACTTGCAATACTCTCAAAACTCTCTTGTTTTTAATGAACATCCTGGAGTGCTGTCAGCCTAGGAAATACTTCTGTCAAGTCGGGTTTCCAGGTTGAGAGGGTGATGGTGATGGTGGGGTGGCCTGGGAAACACCATTTCCACTTTGCAACGTCAGAGCCCAGCACGGTGCACTCAGGGCTCGGGCAAGATTTCCTCCCTACTCCAAACACCGAGAGAGCTGATAGACACTGTTCCTTTTCAGAACTTTTTCTTTTGCTGACCTGGTCTTTTCCTGGCATTTAGTATCTTACTCATGTGTCAGGCACTGCCCTTGGCATTAGGATCATAGACTCACGTGGAAGAAAGAAGGCAGGTAGGAATCATGTAGTCATCACAGAAGGAAATACAGCAATAAAATCTATATAGCAGAGCCAAGAAAGGAAAATGTGTGTTGCTGAGACAAACAGAGGAACTAATTTAGTTTGAAAGTATTTATTGTTCATGCCGAGATCTGAAGGATGAAGTCAAGTTAACTAAATGGTAGAGAGAAGTAGCAACAGAAGAAATGACTTCAAAAGAGAAAGGTTCTGAGGCAGAAGTAACGTGGTGTTCTATGGATCCAAAAAGATCCCGTGTGGCTGGAGCAAAGAAAACAGACCCTTACAAGGGATCATGAAGTTTCTTCCCAATTTAAAGTGTTTATTAGAAACTGTTTTCCAGCTATGCATTTTTATACCTGGGGATTTTTTTTGTTTGAATATAACTCATAATTAAAGGCTTGTAAGACAAAAAAAATAAAAGGATCATAGACTCAGTCTGTTATCAAGAGGCCACTGTGAGACAGGCAGGAAAACCGACAGTACCACCTGTCTGATGTGTATTATGCAAGGACATAAATATGGGAGAATCTACACTGGAGGGATCATAGTGGACTTCCTGGAGGAGGTGGATCTGAGCTGAGTCAGAAAAGCAAGTAGAGGTGGGGGAGGTTCCAGCCAGAGGAACAGGCTGTGCCTGGAAATGTGATGGCTTTTCCCAGGGGCTCCCAAGCAGTTTAGCTTGTGAGGAGTAAAGTGGAATGAACTGGTGGGAGATGACGCTAGAGAGAGTGGGGTCAAGGCCAGATCAAGCAGAACTTGGGGTGCCATTCCAGAAGCTTCTGTGCTCTTTTGCAGATGTGGATGAGTGTGCCCAAGGACTGGATGACTGCCATGCTGATGCCTTGTGTCAGAACACACTCACCTCCTACAAGTGCTCTTGCAAGCCTGGCTACCAAGGGGAGGGCAGGCAGTGCGAGGGTAAGTGACTTGGAGACCAGTGTGGATGGGCCTTCAAGGGAAGCTCCTCACACCCACAGCTCTTGAAATGATCATTCATAATCGCAAAAATGCTCCCGCCCTCCAGCTGCCACCAAGTAACATCCACTCTGAAATGTATTTCAGATCATTAAAAGACTGGGAATATCAGGTCTTCCCCAGAGCTGGTCATACAATTTTATCTGACTCTGAAATGTTCTTTTGTCTAGCTTCTGAAAAGCAATAGAGGTGCTGTTGCATCTTTTGGTCCCACTCAGTTTGCAGGTAAAAAGTTAACAACCGGAGGCCTCCCTGGTGGTGCAAAGGGTGAAGTCGCAGTCAGTAGCCACTACAGCAAGAGTTCAGCATGAGTTTGGGGTGATCCACATGGCACAGCAGACCTCTCCTGCCTTGTCCGCTGCTCCCCTCAGCAGTGTATTTCAGTAGATCTGCCTGTACCACTCCCCACTCTGTCTCTGGTGAATCCTCTCACCCCTAGCCACCCCCCATTTCTGCCCCACACCCCAGTTCTTGTATGCATAAATAAATCAATCTTTTTTAAAAAAAGTTAACAAACCTATTAATCCAGGAGAGACATGCCTACTACGGTGGGGCTGATTCTGCACCTCCCTGGTGCAATTTACATGTTCAACAGAATGTAAGAATCCTGCCCTTCCCTGCTGGTTCCGGAGGCCCCATCTTGTCCATATCTTCTTGGCATTGTGACCCACCAAGCTGTAGAGTTACACTAAAGGCCTGCTTCATTTGGAGCTGCAAGTTCACCCTGGATAGATGTGTGCAAGGGATCTTTTAAGTCCCTAGAACTTTAGATCTGGGAACTTACATCTAGACTCTGTTGTTTTGTGTTCCAAGCCATTAGGGATTAGCTCAGGTCGGAACTGGCCAGAGACTGAACCCTTATAAGAGAAGGCTGTTCCTGGGGATGGAAATGATAGCTTATTGCAGCTGACAGGACTCAGGGTACTTGAAACAATCCTATCCTTCATTTTATAGATGCGGACACTGAGGCCCAGAATTAAAAAAGGGACCTTTGGCCATGGTCACACAAGCCTACAGGTGAAAAAGTTAGATTTCCTCCTTAGCTTTGTCCCTGGCCCCGCATCTCTCTTATTCATTCAGCCCTTTGGTATCTCTCTAGCTGGGTGAGATTTCCTGATATTTACTGTCTCCTCTGTGCCTGAGGGTTCTGTCTCATCAGAGGAGGAATGCTCAATTCACAGTAAGTGGGCTTGGTGGTCCATCCATAAAAGCCTTGGGATTCCCACAGGCCGTATTTCCCCAGAGATAGCTAGCCATCTTTCTCACTCTAGCTGCCCTGCATCATGGGGCCTGCAGCGTCTCTGTCAACTGCTCCGTACCACATTCTCACTGTGTTAAATGTTCTAGTTATTGTACTGGGATTCACATGTTAATGTCCTGCTTAAAGAAAAGAATGTTCGTGTTTCCACTATGCCCTCCAATCATTCTGCTTTCTGTGGGGTAGAAATCATGTGAGGTTTCTTTTAAATAAAGTACATATTTGGCAAATGATACTTTTTTTTTTATGCATGCATGCAAGAGCTGGGGTACAGGCCAGAATGTGGGGGGTGGGATATAGGTGAGAGGATTTCCCAGTGATCAATTGGGGAACAAACAGTCAGACTGACTGAAATACACTGCTGAGGGGAGCAGTGGGCGAGGTAGGAGAGGTCTGCTGCCCCATGTGGGTCCTCTCCCTGGCCAGATATTGAACTATGCTGCAGTGGCTGGGGATAACTTCAAGTGTTGTGCCTTAACCGCCTGTGCCACCAGGGAGGCCCTGGCAAATGATGTTGAATGAGAATTGGCAAAAGTTGTCTTATCCATAGTTGCTGAGTTTGACATATTACAAATGAAATTGAATAGTTAAGAGTTTATAGTTGGAAATTTACTATTTCGTTTAAAGCAACCAGTGATTGATATATATAAGTTTAAGAATATTAAGAATATATAGGTTTAAGAATATTATGTGATTATTGTTATAAAAGTCAAGCAATACAAATATGTACAAAGTAGAAAATTAAATCACTGCTAACAGGGAACATATTTTCTTTGTGACGTCAATTTAAATTAAACCCTGAGAAGGATTGATCTTTTGACTATTTATAGTGGTTCTAGAATCTAATGAGTAAGGATTTCCCTGTTTAGTTCAGATTTCTTGGTGCAGGGATCCAGAGTGGAAATTTTTTTTCAAGAAAGAAAAGGGGAGGAAAAGTTAGAATGCAAGGACTCAAAAATATAAATATTCAAAGATATAACTTACGTGTGTGTCTTGGCTTATAAGTTTTTAAGCCTTTTGGGCTCAACCACAGCATCATTTGATTTGTGATTCTTACCAGATCCACTGCCCCTGTTTAAGTTTAAGAATGGGAACTAACTTGACTCAGAGTGATGGGGATTTTATACTCCACCAACTTTCTTTTACAGAAATGTTGAAGAAATAAAATAATGGGCCCTGAAAAAGTATTTTAAAAACAACGTGATTTAGAAATGGTTTTAGATAAATTATATTTTTATTCTAAATAGTCTTCCCAGACTTTGGGGAAGGGGTACGTCAGTGTTCAGTATTCACTGTGGGGTCCTTCTCAGTTCAGAAAAGTGAATCGAATTAAACAAGGATCAGTCTAAACTTGTGTTTTGTATACAAAGCTATGCTTTTAAAAATACTCTATTTTGAAATCATTTTAGATTTCAGGAAATGGGCAAAAATAGTGCAGAATTCATATATGCCCTTCTTATCTTACCCAAATATTAGCAATTTATATCACCACAGTACAGCATCAAACCCAGGGAGTTAACTTTGGCACAATACTATTAACTAAATTTTAAACTTTATTCAAATTTCACCAGTTTTTTGTTAATATTCACCCCATCCCCACTCCAGGATCCAGTTCAAAATCCCATTATTACATTGAGCTCTTGTCTCCACCAGTCTGTGGCAGTTCCTCAGACTTTCGTAACCTTGGCATTTTTGATGGATATTGCTCAGTTCTTCTGTTTGCCTTATGTTTTCTCTTAATAAGAATTGATGTGGTTGTATTGACACAATTAGAGAATGTCCCATGTTTCCCCACATGGGACAAGGCCGGGGTTATATGCATTTTGTAATAATGCAAAAGTAGAGTTTTTGGTAAGGCTACTTAGAGGTGCTGGTGTGTCCTTTTGGGTGTGGCACATGGAGGTTGGAACGCAATGTCAGTGTGTTCTCGTTACGGGGAGGTTAATTTTGATCACTTGATTAAGATGGTGTATTCTGAGTTTCTCCACCACAAAGTTACTGTTTTGTCCTTTTGCACTAGAGACATATCTTGAGCCAGATAACTTGGAGCTTATCCAAGATCCTGTTTCTTCCCAAATCTTTCCTCATTGACTTTCAGCATCCAACCGTGGGTGTTGCCTGCAACAATTTTGACTGTGATGTGCCTCCTGTTAATTTTGTATTTCCGGAGAAGCAGACCTCTCCTGCCTCGCCCACTGCTCCCCTCAGCAGTGTGTTCCAGTCCATCTGCCTGTTCTGCTCCCCACTCTGTGTCTGGTGAACCCTCTCACTGCCCTGGACTCTGGCCTATACCCCAGGTCTTGTATGTATAAATAAAAATAAATCTTTTTAAAAAAATTTTGTATTTCCCTCATCCCTTAAACTTTTACAACTGGGATTCTTCCATAAGAAAGAGCTATCCCTTCTCCCCACTTACTCATGTGTTAGTTCATGTACTTGTGCAAGTATAGACTCATAGGGATATAATGATATGTATAGTTAGTGGTTTTTTTTTTTGACATAAATTCTTCCAGCTTAGCCATTGGGAGCTCCTTCACACTACCTCCTGAGTCTTTTTTACCTGCCCCCATCCTTTTAAGAGAAGTTCCTGATATTCTTGAACCACAGGATGCTCTAAACTTATTTTGTATTTTTCCCCTCCCAATCCTGCAATCAACCATTTCTCCAAGGAACCTTGGTTTTTTTGTTTTTGGAAAGCCAACACTTGGATACTTGGTATTCTCATTATTACTAGGGTGTCATTACTTATAGTTCCTTTAAGTGGACAGTTAGGAAAAATATGTGTGTATATGCAGCCCTGCCTACTCATGTATCTATATTTATACCTTACATCTATCTGTTTATAAATATATTAAAAACATCAAGTTACACTGATTCTTTGGATTTCAAAACAAAACTACAAAATTCACTCTAACCTCTTTGTTTATTCATAGCTTCTTTCTCCAACAGTGAGAAACATGACTCTCATCTGTAATATATATACCTATTTGTTTATCCTAGCACACACATAAAGTATTTACCCAATTACTAATCCAGAATCTTGTGAGTAAAACAGATTTACTAATTAGGGTACAGCATTTGTATACAACAATTTTTGTTTTTAGCCTCACAACATTCAGTTGTTGTTTTTCAAAGTACTTAAGCTAGTATTTTTCTTTCTAGTGTGCACAGTTCAGGAAAGTGAATCATGTTAAACAATTATAAATCTAAACTTGGTTTTTATATAAGAAGCTGTAATTTAAAGAAAATACAACTCTGTTTTTAAATCATTTTATTTTATTTTATTTTAACATTTTATTTATTTATGCATACAAGAGCTGGGGTACAGGCCAGAGTCCAGGGAGGTGAGAGGATTCACCAGAGACAGAACCTGGAACAGAATAGGCAGATCAACTGAAACACACTGCTGAGGGCAGCAGTGGGCGAGGCAGGAGAAGTCTGCCACGCCATGTGGGTCCCCTCCCTGGCCGGTGGCAGGGATCGAACTCGTGCTGCAGAGGCCATAGTTTGCTTCATAGTGCGTTGCTTAATCCACTGCACCACCAGGGAGGCCCCCTTTGAAATCATTTTAGACTGAAGAAAATTTGACACCTAGTTGTCCTAGCATCATTGTTGACAAGACTGCTGATAAGTTGCCTTACCACTTTTGTCTGAAATCAAGTGACCATAACCACATGGATTTATTTCCAGATTCTCAGTACTGTTCCATTAACCTATGTCTGTCTTTATGTCCATACCACATGGTTTTGATAATTGTAGCTGTTTAGTGAGTAAAAATCCTCCAAATGTGTTCTCCCTTTCTAAAATTGTTTGTTTTCTGAGTCTTTTATTTCTGTAAAATTTTAGGATAATGAGTTTGTCAAGTTTTGCAAAAAGGCTTGCCAGAATTTCTTGTTTCATGTGTGTGTATGTATGTGTGTGTGTGTGTGTGTACTATTTTCCCTTACTTTTAATATGGAGATAATATACTACACTCTTTTGCACTTTGATTTTTTTATTTAATAATGTGTCCTAAAAGTCATTCCAAATCATTCATACAGGTCATTCTTATTCTTTCTGGAAAAAAAAAAAAAGGCTGCAAAATGCACTCTACAATAAATGCACCGTGGTTCTTCAACTACTCTGCTATGCATGGGCTTTTATGTTGTTTTTTGTTTGTTATTTCAAGTGCTGCAGTGAATATCCTCGTGCATATTTATTTTCCGCTGTTGAAGTTGTATCATCAGGATTGATTCCTAGAAGTGGGATGGCATGTTAAAAGGGAAATGCGTAGATCCCCATACTAAAGAATATGCCCATCTGGTTTACTTATGTTTTCTTCCGCAGACATTGATGAATGTGAAAATGAACTCAACGGAGGCTGTGTCCATGACTGCTTGAATATTCCAGGCAATTATCGCTGCACTTGTTTTGATGGCTTCATGTTGGCTCATGATGGTCATAATTGTCTTGGTAAGGAAAACGGTTGGAAATGGCAGTTCTCCTTTACCTACCCTCCGGTATCCCCACCCCTTTCCTCCTTTTGATGAAAACATACTTATTAAAACAAAATGGGAATCAGAGAAGTGTGTTTTCTGGCACGCTGATAGAAAACCAGGTAAAGTGTTTTTTCTTTTTGATGTGATCACTCATAGTATAAAGCTTTCCTTTGTGCAAGGTGACAAGTGGCTATCTTCTTTATTATCTATTGACTTTCTAACATTGACGTGTCCCCTTTAAAAATCTTTGGTCTTGTGTTGAACAGATTTTGACTTAAAACTAATTATTTAATGCTTTAAATGTCTCTGTTCTACAATTAGGTAACTAATTGAAGATGCCTAGTGTATGCTTGAATTCAGTTAGGTATATCCCAGTCTTTTTTCTTAAAAGAGAGAAATCTGTAAAGAATACTCCCACTAACATCCTCCTGTAGTATTCCACTAAACAGAAACATTTGTGGGAATTTCAGTTTGGGACTGCAAAGAGTGTTGTTCCCATTGACTCCTTATACTAGGAATAAAACAGAACTTAGAAATAGTAGGCAATTGGATGGGTTTGAGTCTTGGGTAGTTGATGCAGCACACCTGTCAGGCAGGTGCTGGTGGCTTGTTTGCATTTCAAGGCTGGTGTTTTCAGTTGTACAGAAAAATGTCCTGGGAGACAGATGGCATCAGCTCCCTTAGACATTGATGACTCTTTGTGTGGTTGACCTGCAGATGTCTACTTGACTGACTAAGATGCAGTTTGAGCCAGGCCCTGATTCTGTTCAGAGATGTTCAGATGGTCCCTTATGGTGCAGTGGGAGTGGCCAGCGGATCTAATGCTATGAGATCAGCATAAAAGTCACTAGATAAGTACAGGCAGAACTTGTTTTTTGAGTATTGGGGAAGGAGAGTATTTCCATTTAGGACTCAACCCTAGTAAGAACTTAATCCCGGGCCTCCCTGGTGGCACAGTGGGTTAAGCAATGCACTATGAAGCAAACCACAGCCACTGCAGCACAAGTTCGATCCCTGCTGCCGGCCAGGGAGGGGACCCACATGGTGCTGTGCCCACTGCTCCCCTCAGCAGTGTACTTCAGTGGATCTACCTGTTCTGCTCCCTGCTCTCTATGGTGAATCCTCTCACCCCCCACACACACCTCTGGCCTGTACCCCAGTGCTTGTATGCATAAATAAAATAAAAAAAAAAAAGAACTTAATCCCACTTTGGTGTCACCTGGAGCCCTCCTGAGGTAGACTCGGTCCCTTCCCATCTCTGCCCTGTGACAGGTCCAGCTATGGGTTCAGACCACTTGGACTTCCAAGCCTGCAGCTGTCAGGAAGGCTTGATTGAGGACTGGGGCTGGCTAACCCCTTTGCAGGCTAAGCATTCAGTATCTCAAAAAGGCATATTAGAAATTTAATCCTGAGAGCAGTAATAAATAGAGATTAAGTAAAATTAAAATAATGAAATTGCTTTCTATGTGAAATGATTAGGAAGCATTCAGAATGTTTTGGGGTTTTTGTTTTTTTTTTTACCATGTTCATGGGCTAAATCTCATGTTTCCTTTTCATTTGCCAACCGTGGCATTTCAAGGCTTTGTCACTGATGGCAGACCCAGTCATGACATCTTGACCCACAGCCTACAGGGAGTGTGAGGTTCCTAAGAGCAATAAGCTGAACCATCCACAGGTTAAGGTCCTGGGCCAGGCTTGGGTGGAGAGGTTCTGAGCAAAGATCTGCTCAGAAATCCCGAGACTGAGACTTTTCTAGTGAACACAGAAATCGCAAGGCTGAGTCTTTTCTTTTCTACAGGTATTTCAGTAGACTCTCCATTTACCCTCCTTGGGACCTCTTTTTCAGTCTTGGTAACAAGTATATGCCTTTCAGAAAGATCTTGAACGTACGCCTATATACCTGAAGGGGCCAAGGACTCTCTAAAAGGAAGGCAGGAGAAAATAAAGTGGTATGTGAAGAGGACCAAGACCAGCACACGTGATGCTCGTCTGCCATTTAGACTTGCAAGGGCTGAAGCATTTCATGACAAAAAATTAGCTCAAAGTCAAAAATTTTTAGGAGTAGCAGTTCTCTGTGTTCTCTAGGATGACCCCTTTCCTCTCATGGACCCCCTCTAAGGGCATATGGAGCCTCAAATATATTAGTCGGAACATATGGGGCACACACTCTGAGCTCAGCTCTAACCCCAGCGCTAAACCCTGGATGCCTTGGAGCCTAACCATTGAAATGTAGCTCTTCCTCATAGCTCACCCCGCCAGGATTGAGTTTCTACTTACTGAGTGTCTGGGAGTTCATCATAGATTGTTATTCAGTCTTGGAGCACATTAGAATGAAGCCACACAATACAATCTCTTGAGACATTGAAAACAACACCACTGCTGAGGTATTATCCTGCACTAGTTAAATCAGTGTCTTGGGCGGTGGGGCTCTAACACCAGGTGTTGGGATTGGACCCTGTAGCCAAGGCGGGAGAACCGCTCTTTGCGGTCTGGAGAAACTCACTAGCCTCATGAGGTACATGTGAACACATGCACTTTTGTATTACTTCAATCAGAGCACAGCATCCAACTTAATGACCCCTTTCTAATTGCTTTGGAGAAAAGGAACAGTGGGTTAGTTATAGGGTGGTTGTGGGGCAGCTCAGAGGGAAGCACACCTTTACTCAGAAACAATCCAGGCTTTAGTGTTCAGGGAAACAGATCTGCTCACCGTGAGTCCTCACCTAGGCCAGGTGTGTTCCAGAGCAGCCCATGCTCTGGAATGTGCGCCCTTCACCCTTTGGTGTAGAGAAGGGCAAGTTTGTTAGGCTTTAGGGGATGGCTTGAGTCCCATCAGTTTAGAAAGGCATCTGCTCAGTGTGGGAGGATGGATGACTGTAAGATCTGAAGCTTGAAACCAGATAACAGATATTTAAATGTGAAATTTCTTGTTACGGATGTGCCTAGGAGCTAGCGATAGGCACGTGAGAAGTCAGAAAATAAATTGCTTTGATATCAGCCTTCCCTTGATCCCCTGTCATGTGTGAGACTTTTCTGATTGTTTCCTCTTCTTTGGCCCTGATGATGCCATGCTCTCCCCCTGTTTGTTCACACACTGAATAGTAATGTGCTCCTGCAGGTTCCAGGGCTGCGCTAACTAAAACAAAAATCTCTGTCCGCAAGGAGTTTGCAGTCTAATGGATATGGTTAAGAAAAAGATGTTGAGAATGCAAGGCGGCAAGTGTACTGAGGAGGGTATGGGGTGGTCTGTGAGCAGTGGAGAAAAGGTCCCCTACTCCTGCCCTAGGGATGTGAAGGAAAGCTGCTTTGTGAAGACCCCCCTGCCATATAGGACTACCTCATCCCCACCCCTATTTCTACATCCAGTGCCTGTCTTCCCCCATTTCTCAGCCACCACCCTGTACCTCCACATTACTCCCACATTGCAGGCCATCCTCTCCTATTTCTTCTTTCCTAAGCACCCTGCTGCCAGGTCCCAGGTCCAGACCCTACTGTGCTGCCAGGTGCTCCTGTGAAGCAGGACCCCTGGGCTTTGAGTTCTCTTTCCCTGTGTCCTACCCTCAGCTTCCACCTTATTGTTCCAAGCTTGAGGTTGATCAGGAACTCCTGATCCAGTAGTTTCCAACTGTCTCCCAAAAGAAATAGAAGCTACTTTGCCTGAAATTCAAGGTTCTCCTCATTGTGACCCCAGTTCTTCCTTCCAGTTTTAGCTCCTATAGCTTCCCTGCCCGTACCTGTGCTCCAGGTAAATTGAATGACCCTCTATGTGACCATGGTCCATGCTCCCAGTTTTCCTCATAGTGCTAACATTTTCTTCTCTCTTTTCTGCCTAGAATCCCTTCTTCTGATTTAAATTGGAAGAAATCCTCAGGGCTCATCTGCCGTCAGTTTTTCCTTAAACCCCTCGTGATACCCCACAACCAGAAATGACCTCTTGTTCCTTTGTACCACCTTCTGTCTTACCTCATGACTTCTTCATCTGTCTCCTTCCTTCTGCTGAAAATTCTGCTCCGAGACAGAAGGAATTCCATCCTGCTCATCCGTGTTTTATTATCCCTAGGGCCATGCTTTGGAACGAAGTGTGTAATAAATATTTACTAAATTGATTAACTTGTGTCCATGTGGAGAGCCTGATGAAGTGAGCCCCTGATCCAGGAGCCAAGGCTCAACATCTGGGGCCCAGCAGAATCCGTTCTGATAGTTTCTGGTGCAGGGACCAGAGGGGAACCCATTTCCCCATTTCTTCAAGAGTTTCTGAGCTGCCCAGCTGGGTGCAGTGTTTGACAGCACAGGAGCAAAGAAAGGTTAATCCTTCTGTCTCTCCAGATGTGGACGAGTGCCTGGACAATAACGGTGGCTGCCAGCACACCTGCGTCAACGCCATGGGGAGCTATGAGTGCCACTGCAAGGAGGGGTTTTTCCTGAGTGATAATCAGCACACGTGCATTCACCGCTCAGAAGGTACCTCTGCTCTCCCGGAATGGTGGTGGGGTGGTGCCAGCAGGTCCAGTGAGAACCCCCTCCCCTTGCCCTCGATGACTTTGATGGGAAGCTTGGGCTAGAGTGAGTCTGGAGGCCTGGGGAGGAGTTCAGGCTCCTGGGGTTGTTTCACTTCCTCACCTGGCAGAGTGAGTGGGTTAGACTCAGTGAGTGCTGTGGTCTCTTCAAATCCTCACATTCTGTGATTCTAATCTTTAAATAGAGTACATTTCAAACATGACTAGATGGCTCAGAAGAAATATAATGGATGATCTGCCAAGTTTTTCAAAAGGGTGCTGCAAACCACAGCACCACGTGTAAGCCTCCTCCTTGTTCTGGTGGGTTGGGAGGGGCTGGAGCCTTCTCGTGGAGGCTTTCAGTGAACTGCCTTGTGAGCCCCAGGCTGGATCAGGCTTTCTCTGTGTTTTGTATTTTTTTTCTAGTATTTTTTTTTAAACATCATTGTTTATTTTTGGACAAGATGACTTCTCCCCTCAGGTGTGGTCACTACACCCTTCCCACCGCCAAAGCACCCATAGTCTATCACCACAGTCCCCTGTGCTCTCCCCCACCTTGCTTCAACCCTCCCCACATCCTCCCCTCAATATTTTTCATTTTTGAGCTCTGAGCCTCTTGGTTTCCTGGGGCAGAGAGATCCCCTCCCCAGATTTGGGCTTTGTGTTGTGGTTTCCTTTACCTGTGCGGCTACTTGCCAATCCTCCACTGACGTGTAGAAAACTCTTCTTTCAATTTTCTTTGCTTGAGTGAACACTCAAAAATGTATTTACTTCTCCATTAATTTAGAGGATTCTCAAGAGGGAGAAGAATCAAGTACTTGTAGCCATTAAGTCATAGTTCTTTTAACTGAAGGATGTGCTTTTGATTCTCTGCTCTTTCTTAAGCCAAAGAGGTGTATTTTAGTGGCTGTATTTCTCTTGGGTTTCTTGTGCCTGTTTTTAAGGAAAGTACCTTAAATATTGGACTATTACTTCTTTTTGCTTGTGCTACTAGTTTGTTCTCATAACTTAAGAATGAAGCAATTTTAAGTACTTCTAATATTTAATCACAGATTTGTAGATTTATTTTTTAATCATAGTTTAGTGACTTCAGGGGTTTCTTTATGGAAGATGATTTTTGCCTCATTTTCTAAGAATGATGCCTCCTTTCTTAGACAGAAGTAGTAAGGCCACCTTGGTTCTAGAAAGAATGGTCAGAAAATGTCCCAGGTACTGATGGGTTTGACGGCTGCTACCTGAGCCTAGTCCTTCCATGCTTATCTGTGTTTAGGGGACAGCCTCTCATGCTGGCTCTCACCAGCCTCTGTCTCAAGCAGGCATGGTCCTTGATAGAGCTGACTTTCATTTCCTGCTGTGTTCTCTGGACTCTTCATTAGTACGGTACTTAGTCCAACGAAGTGGCCAGGGGCAAGAGGAATCTGGATCTCAGGGTGTCGCTCCTTTGGTTGCGCAAAGGAAAGTCATTTTGGCTCTGTTTTCAGCTGGCAGGGAGGGAGGTGGGGGCCTGTATGACAAACCATTGTCTGAACACCCCCACATGGATCCCACTCTCTCACAAAGAGCCCATGGTCTTTAAAGTCATTTCCTACCCTTGCACCCCCGAGCAGTGGCTCAGGCCCTTTCTCCCCTTCACAAGCCCAGCAGATTGATTTCAGACGCAGGCTCCTCATCACAGAAGTAAATGCAAAAGCAGTTTCTTTCTGCAATCTGTGTTTTCTAAGTTTTCTACAATTCAGACATTCTTGCATCCCCTGAAGAGTATTTAAAATGAACGGATTTGTCTGGAGCTAAAACTAAAATCCAAGAATTTGAGTTGTGGTCTGGAAGTGCTCGCTGTGATTTTCTGTTGTATTTCAACCTGATTGCTTGGCAAATTCATGGCAGTGTGAGCCAACGGATTGTAATAGTCTGTAGCTGAGACCCCTTCCATCCCGGGGTTTTAACTCTTCAAATAGGGCAATCATAAATAGTGTTGCTTTAGGATTTCTTCCCTCATGTGCTCATTAAAACCTTAGAAATGCTATTAAAATAAACTTAAAATCCCACAGTTGATACTCTAAATTGGTTAAAGGAAGGTAACATTGCAAGCTAGCATTTCCTAGTATTGCTGTTTGTTGTTTTTAATAATTATTTACAAAGTGTTCTTCAATATAGGAGACCATAATAGCTGATTCTGAGGGAAGGCTTAAGCTATTGATGTTTTCTTATCCTTCAAGATCCCCAAAGCTCTGATAAAGAGACTGTGTGTTTTCACCCATGTAATGGGGGTAGGCTAGTGAGAGACACATCGCCCCAGTCTGCCTTTGTCCCTATTCATGGGTGCTCAGGCTCTGAAAATGAGCATTCCCCTTTTGTTTTGTCTGGTCTGAGAATATTTTTAGATGTTTGTACTGCTGCCTTTTCAGAGCAGTTGGGAAGGTGTCAGGGTGGTGAGGAAGGGGCTATGCTCTCATTTGGGCTGGTTTCCATTTTAGGGGATTTTTTGTGTATGTTCACAAGGCATCTTTTTATTCCATACCCAGATATATTCTTTAGTGAGGCCCTGAGCCTGGGGACCACCAGGATGGGGTATTTCTAATGTTTCCGAGCTGTTTCCTTCCAGGAGAAGCAGCAACCTTAAAACATACTGCCAGGCTAGTTTCCGCGGTGAGCTGTGACTAGGTCTCCGAGTCTGCCTCCCTAAGCCCTGGCCTTGCTTTGAATCAGAGTACTCTGAAAAGCTTCTGGTCACCTTTTGAAAAACCCTCAGCATTTCCAGAGCTCTTTAATCCCTCATGATCTCCTGATAGCATTACATCTAGTTTGATGTGATATGACATTGGTGGTGGTGGGGGGGTGGTTTGCAGATTTTTTGTGTGTTCCCAGGGCATCTGGCACAAGTCAGATCTTATGAAATATTCTTGTGTAAATGAATTGCTCTGGGGCAGAAAAGGTCACTTTGCAAATGTCTTAAGAGACTTGTAAACAGAGTGAAAAATAAGCTGCAGCTGATAAGTTTTGGGAGCGTGCTTTGCAGGAGTTACTGCTGCCTTTTCTTGGACACTGTTATGTTTACCCCATGCCTGTTGCTCCAAGTGCTCAGCTGATCCAAGCCCAGCGCTTGCTGGTGGACTTCTAGGAGGCTGGGCACGGCTTCCAGAGGTTCTGTCACCTCCTCATTATACTGGTACAGGGGAGCAAATAACGATTTTAGAAATGACCAACTCTAGCAAGAGAGTTGAAAGTGAGAGAAATTTCCACTGAGTCAGTGTAAGTTTTTCTGTGTTAATTGCCAGCAGCCCTTGGCATGGTGAGTGAATCCTAGCAGACTGAGTGCCGGAGTTCAGATAGCTTATAACTCTCAGAAAAAGAGAATGAGATGATTTTAAGGGAGTCTGGAATGTATTAACTGTTGAGGATCTTTTAGAATAGGAACGACATCTGTGTATATTAAAACAATTATTCGGTTAAGCATAGATGGGCAACAGTGGTGAGAATTGGAGAGAGGTGACTTGACTTCATTAGAAGCTATCGGCTAAGGGTTTAGGGGCATAATGCAGAACAGTGTTGGATCATAGCACAGTTGAGTGAGAACTTCTTGTGCTTATGTTCAAAACAGTACTACTTCCAGTACTGGAGAGTGTCTTGTTCGCACAGGACGTATGAGAACAAAATCCCTACTCTAAACACTGTTTTGAAGTTGCCTTGCGCAAATGTGAAGAAGCAGCACATGAGTGCGTGATAGTGCAGTACAAACTGAGCAGATGTTTTGAGAATACTCTTGGGTGTGATAATAGAACGTGCTGGCAGGTGGCAAGGTCTCAAAGAATTGGTTTTGAAAAGAGGCATGAGGCTGCAAACCACACGGGTATGTGCTTTGCTTTGCATGCTAACATATCTGGGAAGAACCCACCTGCATCCTTCTTGCACTGTCACTGCAAGATTAAGCTGAGTGGAAACTTAGCATATAGCTAAAAAAAATTATACAGCAGCTGAAGGAAACCACATGTATGAGGCTCTCTCAGCAGAGGTCCTCTTTGTTGTGTTGCTGTGTGACACTGTCAGAAGGCTCTGAGGGAGGAGCCCAGGAGCTGACTGAGTGGTCACATGACAGAGTCTCTGGACATATGTCCAGTGGGGATGCCAAAATACCTTCAAAGCATTTGGTGGGGGTACAGAGGTTTCCTGAAGTTTGTCTTCAAGAGTGCATGAGA
This sequence comes from Galemys pyrenaicus, assembly GCA_019455555.1. Taxonomy (NCBI): domain Eukaryota; kingdom Metazoa; phylum Chordata; class Mammalia; order Eulipotyphla; family Talpidae; genus Galemys; species Galemys pyrenaicus. Next base: position 66,551 of record JAGFMF010012118.1, read on the forward strand.
AAGTTGGGAATCTTCATCAGTCTATCTGCAGATTTCCTCCGGAAGAGCTTCCTCTTTGCATTCTTGATCAGCATGCGTAACATGGCAGAGAGAAGAATGTGGAGACCAGTTCCTGGGGCTGGCAGGCTCTGACCCCATAACCAACAGAGAACTTTCTTTTGCATTTATTAGGAGGGCTCCTACCTCTTTAAGAGAACTGAGATGTCATCTCTCTTGGGTGATGTAGAACATTTTCACATCTCTGTTAATTGACCTGGCTTGATTTTAATGACATATTCTTTTAAAATGTGGAGCTATTGGAGACCCAGGCAGGCTGGTCTGTGGCCCATCCCTCAGCTCCTTGCAGCACCCCAAGGATCCCAACCACAGCCTGGTCACCTGCTGCCTGCTGCTGTTTTGCAGAGGGCCTGAGCTGCATGAATAAGAATCACGGCTGTAGTCACATCTGCAAGGAGGCCCCAAGGGGCAGTGTTGCCTGCGAGTGTAGACCTGGTTTTGAGCTGGCCAAGAACCAGAGAGACTGCATCTGTAAGTATAGACCGTTGTGCACCCACACTGGGAACCACCCTCCCCAGAAGTTGTCTCTGTAGCCCAGTCATCAGGAATGTCACTTCATGGTGCAGCAGCAGCAGCAGCAGGAAAGGAAGCTAGCATGAGCTACTGACCTTCACTGAGTACTAAAGTGCAAGGGTAGTCTCCTAGAAGAAAGGGAGAGGGTTTTTAAAGGAACCAGTTAGAAAGAAATAAAATTCCAGAGTAAAGGATATGAATGTTGGGGGTTCAGTTTCCCTGTTTCCACAGAAGAAAATAAAATTCCCTCATTCTGGCTATCACAGTTCTTTGTTCCCTGCTTCTTTCTTCTTGTCCAAGCCCCATCTGCCTTCTTTCCCAAACACCAAACTCCTTGCCTTTCAGAAAACAGTCCATATTCTCTCCTGCTCTCAAGCCTTTTCCAAGCCCTCCTTCTTTCCTGGCTTGGTGAATTCTCAATTTCAATATCTTGCCTAAATTTTAATAATGATCCAAATAATAGCTACCTCTTTAGGGGGACATATATTATTGCAAAAACTTGTTCAAAGATGTACCATATCCCATTTGATTCTTACAATCCTCACATATCTTTACATTTAGGAGATAATTTGAGGAGAAGCTAAAGCAACAAAGTCATAGAGGGAGCAAGTGGCAAAATGGGAATCACACCGTCCAGCCTCAGGCCTATGCTCTCAGTCACCATGCTACACTACTTCAGCTCCTTCCCCACGGCCTTGGGCAGGGCAGCCATTTTGTATTTAGCCCCACAGCATGTTTTATTTATTCCTCAATTATAGTGCATGAACTCTGGGTTGAGTTGCGTATTTATGTGTTTTGTCTCCCCAACTATGAGCACCTCAGGGAACTTGTCCTTACTTTTGACTCACTTTTCCCTGGTGCCCAGCACAGGGTGTGCTCAGTACACATGGGTTTAATGAATGGGGCAGTGAAAGGTACATGCAGACCATACACACCTGCCAGATGAGGACAAGGCACAATGAGCAAAATCCAACACATGGTAGGGAACAACCACCATTATTTCTGCCAGAGGAGACGCTGGGATTTCCCTTTAGAAACTGGCCCCAAAGCCATGGCTCTTCTGGAAGACCCTACAGCTTGCTAGGGCTGGCTGTTTACAGAGAGTAGTCCTTAGTAGTTAAGAAATGAGATCGTTCTGCTGGTGAGAGACTTTTCTCCACAGTCCTCATCGCAAAGCTGAGTGCAGCCTCCCAGTTTGTCAAACCAGTGTTGGTGTCACCATCACACTCAAACAACAAGTTCAAACAGGCTCTTGGGTCCCTGAGGTGGGACTGCCACTAGGGCCACTGGGGAGCTGGGCAGAGTAGCCCCAGGTAGTGCAAAAGGAGGACCCAGACCTCCAGGACTCACCTGTGGAGTGAGAGTCTCAGCATTTCAGTTTCTCAGGGGCCAGTAGAATATGCGAAAGTTTATTTTAAAAAATTAAGTGCTTGTAAGATGTCACTGCTCAAATAATATAGACATTTGAGGGAAAAGAAATTCCACCACACAATCAATTTTTTTGTCTTCATTGTTCTATTGAGTTGTTCATATCAATATATAAGTTTTACATAACTAATCAGAGAACAAGTTCTTTCTCACATTAGCAAACATGTACTTTGTTCTCTTAAATTAGAAAAATCATAAATGCCTGTGTAGGAATTTGAGAAGTCCCGAGTATATAAAGAAAGTACGTAACCTTCCCCCTCCCGTTTCCTTTGCCAGAAGTAAGCACTGTTTGGTTTGATGAATGGATAGATCTCAGTGCTTTATGTATTGATTCCTTTTTCTCTCAGTGACCTGTAACCATGGAAACGGAGGGTGCCAGCACTCCTGCGAGGATACAGTTGAAGGCCCAGAGTGCAGTTGCCATCCACAGTACAAGATGCTCGCGGATGGAAGGAGTTGCCTCGGTGAGCGGTGACCCCCACACTGCATGAAGGTGTGCCCCAGCCTGCCCCCCACACCTAACCTTAACATTAACCCTAACCCGTAATCATGTTCAGCAGCAGATTCAGGGTGTTTCCTATGCATTGCCCCTCAAATGGGCTCCCAGCTGCTTCACATATGACGGCGGGAGTGGCCTAGGCCTGGAGGGAGGCCCTCTTTCCCAATGCCATCTTGCTAAGCCTTTCTCCTTTCCTGAATGAAGCTGCCCCTGGAGCTAGTATTCCAGAGACTGGGACAACACACCCCAAGAGACCAGGGAGACATGGAGTTGAAGCTAGTTGTTGTGATGACACAGCAGCCTCTACAGCCATCAGGAGCCAGGCTTGCACGTTTCTGCCAGGGTGCCTGGCCTGCCCTTCATGGCATGTCCTTTGCACCATGTTGAGGTTCCCAGAACCAACATTCTTTTTGTCTTGGACTCAAGACACTTAACGCACTGAAGCTTGTGTTTCCTAGTGTCTCTGGTCGGTGCAATACACTTCAGAAGCCTTTTCTGTATTGTATGTTTACAAAACATAAACAAAACTCTGGGATGTTTAACATGCTGGGTTGCCCACAGAGCCTCATTACAATACATTTGTATTGAGTGAACAGGGTCACATATCTTGCATTGTTCTCATATCTGGGCTTTCAGCAGAAGTGGTTGTGCAGGAGGTGAATAACCTGACTCATTCAGTCTGAGAACTGCGCTCTCTTGCGACTCTTGCAGAGCTAGAGGACACTGCCCTGGAGGTAACAGAGAGCAACGCCACGTCAGTGGCAGATGGGGATAAGCGGGTGAAACGGCGGCTGCTAATGGGTAGGTACTTCACCAGCCCTCACCTCCCCAGTGCCTTGTCAATTTCTTTTTCTTTTTTTAAAGATTTATTTATTTATGCATACAAGCTCTGGGGTACAGGCCAGAGGTGTGGGGGTAGGTGAGAGGAATCACCAAAGACAGAGTGGGGAACAGAACACTGCTGAGGGGAGTACTGATGAGGGGAGCAGCAGGTGAGGCAGGAGAGGTCTGCTGTGACAAGTGTGTCCTCTCCCTGGCCGGGAATCAAACTCACGCTGCAGTGGCTGCGGATGCTTCATAGTGTGGTGGTGCTTAATTCCTTGTGCCACCAGGGAGGCGTTGCCTTATCAATTTCTCTCTCCAACTTCCTACATCAAGCCTGAACCTGGTTCCCATCCACCCTTAGACCAGCTGACCATTGGAAAAAGCTCCCTTTAAGCCAGGGTGTGTCTACTTTGATACTGCTGACTTGATACTTGTTTAGCCACCGACCAAGACCCCTGTTATTGTGGGAAGAGCACTGGCCCGACCCTCCGAATAACAGTTTGAGTCCCTTTGCTGCCCCCCTTAGCTAGACCAGTAGTGAGACTCCCCGAGCAGCCTCCAGCTCCTGGTCTTTCTTTAAAATGGATGTAATAAATAACTGCCTTCGTAGGTTATCTGCAAGTTGAGTTAAGATAACAATGTTATCTTCAATGTTAAAAAAGGCCCAGAATCCAATGCTTGGGGCTTAGTGGTGCTCATAATTGTCAGTCCCTTTCCTTGTGAGTAAGTGACTTTGGGTGATTCTCTTGGCTCTTTGGTCCATTATTTCTGACTTAGTCCCTGTTAATAACAGGAGAAATTGTTCAGAGAAGAGCAGCACTTGATTGTGGGAACATGGCAAGGTCCAGCAGATCCAACAGTGGAGCTGGAGTTGAGAGATGCTGATTGTGGGGATACTTTCCCCTGTCATTTATTTGGAGAAAGCTTGGCTTTACCTACATGAAACTGATCTTTCAGTAGCTTTTAGACTTAAGAGTCAAGCAAGACATTGACTAGCATGCAGATGACATTGCTGAGAGCTTTTCTGCTCTATTAAAATTACTATTTTTAGTTGCTAAAAATAGTACATAGAAATAATATAAAACCTTAAAAACTTAACATGTACCAAGTTTGTAATAAATCATACCATTTCCTAGCCTCATAACTTCTCTTTTCCTCATCCCATTTGCCAAACGCCAGTTTTCAATTCTCCTAGTTGTTTCTTTTCTGAATACCCCTTGCCCTGTAGTTCTGAAAAGTGAAATCTATAGTTAGTTTTTTCATTTTATTGAGATGTTATGCAATTATATCGTGCTGTTAGTACTAGATATTAGGTTTGACTTCCTACTGCAGAAAACGAAATTGTAGCCCTTTCTGCCCTTTCTTTTCCAAATGTCTCTCACCACTTCTCCCCCAAATTGTTTTATCACAGTTTTAATCAATATATGTGTTTATAGTATGTGACTATGAATATTTAAATATGATTCACCCCTGAGTCATCTAATTAACTATAATTACATTTTCTTTGTTTCATTTTCTAAGTATCTCTTATCAATTCTTTTGCAAACTTCTGACCAAGATCCACCACCCTTTTCAATGTGTTCAGATAACTTCTGGGTGCATCTTCAGCATGGTCTTCTTATCCTTGGTGATCTGAAGATTCATACCAGTAATGTTCCTGCCTGTGGGACTGTCCACTCCTCATGTTCGGCCCTTTACCGCCTTTTCAATAGAGACAGTCAAGTTTCCTGGTTTGTGTACATTTCCTTCTACTTTTTTCCTTTGATGTTTTCCTCATTCCATTTCTGTTATTTCTTCCTAGAACACCTTTAATTGGCTGTTTATTTCCAATTTATTTTGATTTAGTCTCCAATTTCTTTTCTCTTTATTTTTGTTATACTTTCTAGGAGAATTTTTTCCCTCCTCCTTTTAATTCTTCATAGGTTTTTTTTTTAATTTTGACTTTTATATTTTAATTTTTCAAGAATTTTACTTTGGACCTTTGTTCTAGCAATCTGTTCTAATTTTGTAGATGCTTTTCTTATCTCCCTGAGGAAATTATAAGTTTTTACAAACTTTTCTTTTGCCCTTTGTATTAACTTTGTTTTCTCCAACTTCCTTTCTCCTGTTCACTTTATTTGGTGTATGTATTTCACAGTAGTGGCTTTTCTGAAATGTCTGATGATTCTTGGCTGAACTTTTATATTTTATAGTGAAATACCAAGAAGTCGATGGGTATTCTGTCAACTGCTGGAATTTCTGCTTGGCTAACTAGGCAGTGAATTAGTCATTTCATTGGAGATCCTCAAATGCTAATTATCTGTAGGTTTTTTCTTTGAATAGATCAGTTTAGCTGGAAAGGAATCCTTCAATCTCCTGCCCAGGGGACATAGATTTGGCTACCAGCATTGTGGGCGCTGCCAGGGGGTGGAGGGTTGAAGACTTGAGGTCTCTTCTTCAGAGTGTGGACTTTCCGGACTGTGCCTCTGCCTCCCTGCTCTGCCCTTCTTGCTGCCCTTAGGCCCTGTGCTTCTCTAGTCTGACTTCTCCAGAAGATAATCTTTTCTGCTGTAGTCAACTAGGGGAGGAGTAGTCACTTGGTTGTGGAATTAAGGAGGGAGTCTGGGGGCTTATCTGTTTGACAGATTCTCAGTCAATCTTCCTTTAGAGTAATTTAGTATCTCCAATTCTTGGGTCTTCTTGGGATTCCGTGGCTCAGATAAGAACAAAACAAGCAAACAAATAAACAAAACTGAATGTGACTACCTCCCATTGACAAGCCACTCTGGAATATTTGACATCTCTCATCTATTGCCCTCTGATTTCTTTGTCCTTAAGGATCTATACTTCTTAAACTCTATTCACTCTCATTTCAGTGAGGTTTTGAGAGAAAACAGATAAACATGTGTACTGTCATACTTAATTAGAACTGAGCTTTCTCCCACCCCTCAATCCCCAGTTTTATATGAAGCATCTGTGGAAGTAAAATAAGGTTTCTGGGATGCCTAGATGCTAACAATTGAATGAATATTGGATAACATTGGTCTATTGCTTAGAATAGCTGTATGAAATGCAGAATTAGAATTTGCTTATTGTTCCTCATCTTTGTAGTTGTGATTTAACTATGGTGGCTGGTTTTTTGAGTAGTTCTGACGTTCTATCTCCTTTCAAGAAAAGGTGTACTTTTTTTTACTACCCAAAAGGGCAGGTTTATTGCCAAAAAAAAAAAAGGAAGAGAAGAATAAAAGACACTTGCATAGACACAAGTATGCAGAAAGAGTTGCTCCTGCAAGGGACAGGCTTGCTGAGAGGCCTGCATAGTCACAGGCAGGCAGCCTTGGGAGGAGAGCGGCCTCTGTCTCTTTGCAAAGTGAAGCACCTGCATAGTCATGGTGGGCAGGAGAGCTGCTGCACAAGAGAAGGAAGGCAAAGAGGAACATCATAAGCACAGCCAAGCAGAAGGGCTATTGCCAAAAAGTAAACTTCTGAATTAATTGGCAGTTACAAGGATGAAGTTGTTGATATGCAGCAAAAGAATGGTTGGGGTAGGCAATGCTTACCTGCTCTTGTTTTGCCCCTTACTCATATCAAAGGGAGAGGGTTCAGGGTTCCAGAAGGAATATGCTCCCCCCACATACCTTTGCCCTGTTCTGCATCCACATCTAGCCTGCCACACATGGTACGTGTCTCAACAGAAACTTTTAGTGACTTCAAATCTGACAGTGAACAGGGAAAACCACCGTAGGTTGGAGGAGACATCTTTGGCCTCAGGTCACTCTGCCAGGCTACCTTGGGAGATGTCACTAACTTAGATGGTGGGAGAAAGTAGCTGCTCTATCTCACTTAAAGGTGGCAGGTATAACTGTGAGTACACTACCATGCTTCTTGGCTTCATGAATTTTGCCACGTATTAACACTGTACCTGCATCCCTTTCTTGTCAGCTGTATCAGCACCTTTTTAGAAAGCTAACTTCCTTTTTCTTACCTCCTTGCCAGAAACATGTGCTGTCAACAATGGGGGTTGTGATCGCACCTGTAAGGATACCTCCACAGGTGTTCATTGCAGTTGTCCAGCTGGATTCACTCTCCAATTGGATGGGAAGACCTGTAAAGGTAACCTGTGCCCCTCCATGCTGCTAATGTGTGGCAATGAAGGCAATGCTTTCCCTCCACGCTTCCTGAGTGACTTCAGATTTGCTTATGATTCATATAGACAGCAGCTTTTCGTCCCTGGGCTAGTAGAAGGTTATAATTGAGCATGCCTAATTAGAACCAACTTAATTACCCTAACTGTAGGTCAGCTGCTATAAGCATCAAATAATCCATTTCAGGCAGTGGTCTTATTAGAAAAAAGCAGAAGTTCAAGGAAACATTCATTTGCAGGAGATAATATCATCATATCATACATAATAGCCTAGAGATTATTATATAAATAACAGCCAAGATTATTATCTGGAGAACTTAATGAATAACTGTACCATTAAATTTTACTGATGAATAGAGATCCCAATGGCTTGCTAGTATTTCATGGGCAAGAGTACAAAGGTTCAGCTCTTTAACATGATAAAAAGTAGATAACCAGTTACCAGAGGAAACTGAGAAAAGGTAAGATTAACTTGAGTATCAGGAATCATTTAAAAGCATTGAGGCTATTAGATCATTGTATAATTTGCCAAAACGAGTGTTCTAGTTCCTTATAATTTTAATCACTTACCCTGGAGTGAAACGTGTACTAAAGGAGCCATCTTCTCTTGGGAGAACAGTGCAAAGATGAGGATGTAACAGCACATCACCATTCTTCCTAAAGCTTTATCCCTTAATGCTAGCGTTCAAAAGGAGATGAGGCACTGGTTCTTCACAATTGGTTGAGCAAGACAAGAAAACATGTGTTAGATTAAGAACATCAGCAAACATTCTTAAATGCTTTTATGGGTCTGTTTTTGTTTCAGAGAATAATGAAGCACACACAATAACACTTCAGGGATTTGTGGAAAACGAGGCAAGTATCGCTGTCTGATTTGCCGATGCTTGCCTATTACAGATATTGATGAGTGCCAGAGCCGAAATGGAGGTTGTGATCATTTCTGCAAAAACACCGTGGGCAGTTTTGACTGCAGCTGCAAAAAGGGATTTAAATTATTAACAGATGAGAAGTCTTGCCAAGGTATGTGCTGAAATGTATCTGCGCTGTGCTATGCTGGCTGGTTGGAGCTGAGAAGATGAACCCCCCACCCTGGCTGAGACAGGCTTGCTAGACTTCTTGATGGAGTCATTAATCCAACCTCCAACCAGTGCTTCACTTATTTCATCTGTTAAATAGGATAAAAACACTGATGTAGCTCACAGGTATATTTTGGAAATAAAGCTGTTAGTGATTAGAGAACACCTCAAAGAAACTCATCTGGTGTGATCACAGTAGAGTTTGTTGCTAGAAATGGAATAGATCACAGAATGCAAACAGTTATGTTGTACGTTGAGATTATGAGTAGTTTTCCTTTTCTAAAATTATCTTAATGGGTTAGATGTTATAACAAAATTTAGTAGCGAAAATATGTAGATTTAGTAAACATGCCTTTTTCCTAGCAAAGTTAGGGTCACCCTCTGATCACGATCACCCATCAATTGGTCTCTTCCTTACAGTCCTTCACTGAAGGACCAGCTATTGGTGCCAGGGAGAGGGATGGTAGGGCGTGGCGGAGGGGACTGAGTGGGGACTGGTCAGTAACTGGGCAGGATTGCAGAACCTCTCAGATGCGCCTCTCCCACATAAGGGGTACACCAAGGGAGCTTTCCTGGGTAGCAGTTATTATTGATATTAACACTTAGTTTGGGTGGTGGCAAACTTCTTTTGGAATGGGGGGCATCATTTATATTTTCAAATGAGTGCCTTTTGTACTCTCAGCAAAAACATGCTGATGTTTAGTCCTGTTCCATTTCTGGGAATAAGCACAGCCTAATTTATTTTGCTAGAAATCCCAGAATTAAATCAAAATCAGAAAATGATATCTGAATTTTACTTCAGATAAGAACAGATGTAACATTACTTCAAAAAAACCCCTTCAGTCGTCAATTAGGTTTCTCTTCTGTATTTGTGTTCTTAACATGCAACTTGCCAGGCAGTTCAGAAAAATCCCTCTTTAAGTTCAGTGAGTTTGTTCTAGATGATTATTGTGTAGTTTTCTTCCATTTGACTTGGAATGCAACTTTTCTGTTCCACATAATGTTTCATAATGTATAGAGCATGGATACTGTTTAAGCTGTGTAAACACATTAAAAAGGAATTAGAAAAGTGATCTCATTATTTTTGGCAAAGCAAAAGCCCATCACTAGTAGCCAAAGTCAGCTACTGAAAGAAGAATTCACTTTCTCGACAACTGGCTAATAGTAATAACAGAATTCATAGGCTGACATCAATTACTATGTAGCAGCAGGCTTTTTCTCATTTTTCACTGATCAATCTTGGTAGAACAAATATTTGCACAGAACAAATTTTCTTAAAAAATTGCAAGGATTTTTGGGAAAGCTAAGGATGAAGACGTTTTATAAAAATTTTGCCATTTATTTTATTTTTTATTGCTTTTGTTCCTTCCAAGTGTTTGTTTTTTATTAATGCAATTTCCCGTGGCACATATGGTATCGAAAAAGATCGCGCCATGGTCTAGCTGGCTTCTGCTTGGTTCTGCATTGGTTCTGGCTTATCCATTTGGGCACACAAGTCATAACTCTGTTAAAATCTTCTCCTGAAATTCTAGTCTTCAGGAAAGATGTGACCTAGTCTTCTTCCCCGGACCAGGAAAGAAAATATGATTAGATAGACAAATGCAGCTTCCTCCCATGACCTCAGCTAAAGACAAAGATGCCTCCACATTGAATCAGGAAGGGAAGGGCTGAGTCAGGGGAGAGGAGTAAAGCCAAGGAGTTGGCTAAGAGGCTTATTTAGAGCTTAAGCACCAAATTTCAGTGTCTACAATAAAAAATTAATGAGGTTGTTAGCATTAATTCATTTTCTTAGTGCAGAAGGCATTAAAACCCAGGATCAACTGGCCACGTGGGGCCAGAAGACTAATTCTAGAGAGATCAAAAAGAAATCTGAACCAGATTTATCTTTAACCCAAGTGTTTTCTCCTTTCAATTTGCTACAGTTGATATAATTACTAGTTCCGTTTTACCAGTAGTAATGTAATAATAATGCTTAGGTAGCCTCTTACAGTTCACAAACTTTTTTTTTACCTAGGTTATCTCTTTTGGCTCCATTTAAATATCTTAAATTACTCACCCTGCAAATATGCATAGGTAAGCGATATCCACCAAGCTTTTAGCTAAGTACGATTTGCAATAGATTTTGGAAATAAGGGTTCTAGCAGTGAGTATACTTATTGAGGGCTATCCAACACTTTCTTTAACACAAGAGACTGGGGAGAACTGATAGGTAATATTTAACTTTGTGGGTTTTTTTTTTATTAGTGGTTAGCATTTAGAGGTATTATAAACATTTTCTTTCCATTTATTGCTCAAAGCTGGTTTCAGCTCCCCTCTCCATTTGAACATTACAGATGTGGACGAATGCTCTTTGGATAGGACCTGTGACCACAGCTGCATCAACCACCCTGGCACATTTGCATGTGCTTGCAACAAAGGGTACACTCTCTATGGCTTTACCCACTGTGGAGGTGAGCAAAGTAACTGCCTCTCTAAAGTTGCATGTGATTGGGCTTGTGGAGCCTACCCCTAAAGTTTTTCACAGATCAAGGCCAATTTCCTGACACTGGGCTATGCATGGGACAGTTCACTCTCTGTACGGTGGTAGTGGGTCTGTCAACTCAAGAGAAATATTTGCTGAGAAAAATCTCTTCACATTTATCCCTTTAACTCATCAAATGTGAAATAGAGCAGAGAAAAGAGCTCAGTGCTTAACTGTGAATTCTCCATCAACTTTATCGATCAGAGGAACTCCCAGGAATTGATGTTGCACCTGTTGGAACTTCCCAGCAGATAGTAAGGTCACAGTACTCAGAGAGGCTTGGCAGGGTAACAGCCAACTCCTCAGTTCCTTTTGGCGTGGGCACTGGCTGTGAAGCCTCGATTTGAGCGCTTTGAGCCGGTCTCTGCATTTGTTTCTAAGGAGGTCTCTGAGTAGGTCTTTGAGCTAGAAATGGGGCCATCAGCTTTACCTCCCGGCTCTGTACACATGTGTGCACATGTGCTGATGGCACATGACCTTGTGGTCAGGTAGTTTATGGCAGGTATCTGATTTGGCACCAAATGACTCGCACTCTGCTTCCCCCAGTCATCAGATTCACTTAGAAATCCTTGAGAATACAGATTTAGAATGTCTAGGACTTCTAAGGTGATTCTGAGGATGGCTAAACATATACTCTTAGGGCCCATCAAGAAATTCCAAGGAAATGTTCCCTGGATATCTCAGTTTTAGTTGGCATCACCTTCCTGGCCTTATTCACGGGTAGATGGGGATTAGCTGAAGTTATTTTCCTTCTTTAGAACTCAATTACATGAACAGTCAGGTGGGGAAATCCTAATTCTGTCTGTTTCTCCCTTGATATGTTGATGGAAGGATGGTGGGGTTTTAAGTTGGAAGCCTGTGAAGCATATGAGTTTGGACATTTGGAAGTAGAGTGACCCTTACTGACTTCCCCTGGTGGGGGAATGGCTTGGTCAAGAATGGAATCTGAGATCACCCTGATGTGACTTTTGCCAGAAATATCCACTAAATGAGTGCAGTGTGTGGCCAGCTGGCACCAAGCACATTACCTGAGGGCACTCAGCTCCTGTTCCTTTGTTTTGTGAGTTTTAGCCAGTACCTCCCCTCCTGCTCCTTCCTCAAGGAAGGGATGGTGTCGGGCAGGTGGTGTGGGCTGTGGTGACAGGAGGATATCTTGCTTCACAGACACCAATGAGTGCAGCATCAACAACGGAGGCTGTGAGCAGCTCTGTGTGAACACAGTGGGTAGCTACGAATGCCAGTGCCACTCTGAGTACAAGCTCCACTGGAACCAAAAAGACTGTGTGGGTAAGGGGCTCGAGGCACAGTCGGAGGGCTTGCCGTTGACCCAGCACCACTCCTCCACACCCTCCTCCAGCCTGACCGGAGAGCGTCTGACCACCCCTCCACCCACCTCTCCTCCCCTTAGCTGCAGCAGCCTTCTTGAAATAGTTCAAAAACAGGAGATACTTTGCAGGCTCTTTGGCATTTCCTTCTTTGCTTCTGTGTAGGAGTTCACTTCTGTTTTCCTGGTTGCTTTTCTGCATGAAAGCATAGCTTATGAGGAGCTCCTCTCCCTTGGTGTGAAATCATACCAGGTGTCTGTGTTCTGTGCTGGGTGACAAATGGCTCTAATTCTTTTCTTGGGGCCTTGGATGTATGGATCTCAGTAGTCCTTGTCACATCTGGGATTGTCCTTCTCTCTCTGTAAGTGTCTGTGTTTTGTCCTGTCTAGAAGTGAAGGGGCTCCTGCCCACTAGTGTGTCACCCCACGTGTCCCTGCATTGCAGTAAGAGTGGTGGAGGAGACAGGTGCTTCCTCAGATGTCACTCTGGCATTCACCTCTCTTCAGGTGAGTGGGGCCCAGTGCCTTGGGTGGGTCCCCCTGCCACAGCCAGGTCTGCCTGACTTTTAGATGTTACATGCCCTCAACAAGTTTCCAAGTCTTTTTTTTTTTAAAGATTTTATTTATTTATGCATACAAGAGCTGGGGTACAGGCCAGAGTCGAGGGAGGTGAGAGGATTCACCAGACAGAGTGGGGAGCAGAACAGGCAGACTGACTGAAACACACTGCCGAGGGGAGCAGCGGGTGAAGCAGGAGAGGCCTGCTACACCACGTGTGTCCCCTCCCTGGCCAGGGGCAGGGTTCGAACTCGTGCTGCAGTGGTTGCGGTTTGCTTCATAGTGTGTTGCTTAACCACTGTGCCACCAGGGAGGCCCAAGTTTCCAAGTCTTTAACCAGCTTCCCTAGAGGCCTATGCTTTGAGACCCCATATACTGGGCATTTTTTTTTTTTTTTTGTGACCATCTGACGTAGGGTGGGGATGACTTTAGCTGCTACCAGGAGATACTATGATCTTGTTTACATGTTGACAATCCACATTCTGTCTGTCAGGACTGCAAGACACCTACTCTGTCACCTGCGGCTCTTCTTCTCTTCTCAGGAACAAACAGCAAAAGTCAAATGACTCTGCTTTTGGGGGTAATTACCAATCTGTATTGTCTGTGGGGCTCACTATATTTAATGGCAGCATTTGCAGGGTGCTGTTTGTGGGTGTTGGCTTTGTGTTTTTTCTCTTAATCTCCTCGGCGCCATGAGCACATTATAGGATGTTCTCATTAGCAGCTGTGGTGTGTAGAGTCTGACTCACCACAAAACAGCTATTCACTGAGTATCCGTTGTGTGCTGGGAGACTCCGTGTTCAGCCTTGGTGGCATCATATTAGGTAGAGCCCACAGAGCTCTGGGATGGGAAGACTTAGGTGCTCAAACTCCTAGTCCTCTAGGGCACTCAGAGACCTGGGGGGAATGTGTGACTGGGGCATGTGACACAAGTAGAGACAGACATGGGCTTGACACAGGGAATGAGGATTATGTCCAGAGAAAGGGCTCCAAACTCTCAGGCTGTCAACAGACAAAGAGTGAAATCTATAGCTTTTCGGAGGCTTCATCCTCTGGTTTAGGCAGCTCTGTGATTATGATGCAAGAACATCTGAACAAAGAAATGGTTCTTGGTGCCCATACTATGTATGCAAGCAAAGCTAGAGACCCAAATCTTGATAATAACACCTCCCACCATATGAACTGAGCAACTAAAATATGCCAATCACTGTATTACAATGTTTAGTTGATTTAATTCACACCATTGCCCTCTGGGGCAACTTTATCATAGTCCTCCCCATTGACAGATGAAGAAACTGAGGTTTAGGGAGGTGAAATAATGTACCCAAAGAGACTCAGATAGGAAATAGGGATCTAGGACTCTAACCAGATTGTCTGGATCCAGAGTCTCAAGCATTGTCCTTCACTGTTCCTCTCACCTGACATTTGGATCCAACCAGAGCAGACGTTATTGTCTGTTTTGCCAAACCCCTCAGTCATGGTTACTTGGAGATTTAGGTCACCCTGAGGCAAGCAAGGAAATAGTTAACTATGTCTCGGTTCTTACTGTGTTCCAAACAGTAGGCTAAATGTTTTTTCTCCCAGTATCTCATCTAATCCTCACAGTGACCTCGTGATGCAGGTACTATGTCTATTTTGTAAATGAGGAAGCTTAGGCTTAGGGAGATCAAGTAACTTGCTGAAGTCCTCATCACAAGTCAAAGAGCTGGAATATGAATCTGGTCATTGGCTCTGGAGCCTCATGTGTGTTTAAGACTGACTGTGGGAAGAGCAGAATTTGTACATGTAGTCCTCAGAGTGGGACCCTTTCCAGACTCTGAACATCCTAGCCACACTCAGTGAGTGCTGTCCTTGTTTGGCGTGGTGGCTTCTTTAGCCCTGTCCTCTCAGGACAGGCTTATTTAAACTATGCCTTTCACCATTTCCTTGTCCAAATCTGAACCAGAGGATTCTGAACTTCTTTCTTTGGAAGGCATGAAAATGACCTCATATTTCATCTTTCCTGCTCTCAGGGTAGGAGAGGGGTTCAGGGTGTACTACGTGTGGTGGGACCACCAGCCAATGGACAGCTCGCCATTACCCATCTGGTGATTCTATTCCCTTGCATTTGAAGGTAACATCTCTTACTTGTTTCTTTCTGAAGATGTCGCTACCGTCAAGACAAGTATAACCTTTAAGCTAAATGAAGGCAAGTGTAGTTTGAAAAAGGCTGAGCTGTTTCCCGAGAGTCTGCGACCAGCACTACCAGGTATGGAATCAGATGGCTGGTATAGGGAAATGACCTGCATGTTGGGAAAGGGACCTGTACAAGCCAGATGGGCTCAAACAGCTGAGAATCTCCAAGAGCTGTGTCAGGCACAGATGCTCAGTTCAGGGGTTATGTTTCAGAGCTTCCTTTCCAAGCACAGATAGTGAATCTCCAGGGAAAACTGAGTTCAGAGGAATGGATAGGCATCAATTTGTGATCACATTGGGTTAAATTTTCTAGATCTTAGAGTCTGCTTGAAATATAAGGCAAAGAAATGAAAAAAAAAAGGGTGGGGGCTTGGCTCAGAAAGGACAGGTTTTGATGAGCAAAGATGCAATAGCCAGCTTTCCTGTTGGATCTAGTTTTTGGAGATTGTGACTCCATTGGCTTCAGCAGAATAAATAGACCATCTAAGTAGACCTGGCCCCTCCTGGAAAGAGCAGAATCCAAAACTCTCCTCCTCAACTTGCATTTCCAGTATTAGTTCATAAGATAATTTTGAATATTAAAAAAATTAAGATTCATATATTAGGAAGGCTTCTTTCCCCAGTCTACCCTCAAATAAGTAACATAACAAAATAAAAATAAAGTCCACTCTAGTAATTTTTGGCCACCTATTTTAAGTAATAACTAAGACTAATTTTGGCATCTCTATTTGATGGAACATTATGTGGCTATTAATTGTTATGTTTTCAAAGACTATTTAATGATATAGGAAAAGGTTCTTGTTATAAGCTAAGAATGGGAGAGGGAGAGTAACAATTTGTATACCTAATGCAATCCAAATTGTATAAGAGAAAGTGTGGGAAGAAGAAATGAAAAAGAAAACTATCATTAGAAGTAGTTATATCTGGGTGAGAGGATGATGGGTGAGTTTAATTCTTTTCCCTGCATTTTCTAAATTGTCCATAGTGAGCATTTATACTTTTAAATCAGTGGGGAAAAGTATTTAAAAATAAATTTGGCCTCTATTTTACTTAATGGTATTGCACTAGAGTTAATTTCTTAAGTTTTGAAAAATATACAGGTTAGCAGTATGTACTAACTTTAGGAGAAACTTGGTGAAGAATATATGGGAACTCGGTATGGTCTTAGCAACTTTTTTTTTTTATAAATTATACTTATTTCTGGAAAAAAGCTTAAAAGATAGATATGTAAAATTGAAAGGGAGAAAGGTTCAAAGTGGGTATATATTTAGTTTGAGATTTGAAGTTATCCTTTTGAGAAGGTGAGATATATCTTCAGGGGCAATTTAATTTACCTCCTTTTTCCTTTGGTCCCTGGTGACCTGTTGTTTTGAACATCCCTGTAATGTTAAAGAAGACTATGACACAGATTATAGATAGTTCAATAAAGTTAAGATTTCAACGAAAGGCTACTTAACTGTGTGGATGACATGTGGGCCTGCTCTTCAACTGGGGTCAACAGTCCTTAGTTAAAAGATTCACTAGATGCCATGGGGAGAGGGGAGACAGCCCCAAATTGGGATGGGGATATGCAAAGGCCCCTTCCTGTGACACTTTCACTCCCAATCCTACATGCTCCTGAAATTGTTTGCTTCTGTTGATGTTGTACTCCTAGTTATTTCAAAATGGGACATCACTGTTGATGTGATTTCCAACCTCCGCTTTGGGTGGAATTACTCCAAGATCAGTTTGCCTGAAAGCAGGAAATCCTGCTTTCCTTTCTGCCCAGTGAAGTCTCAGCTCCTGCTTAGTACATCATGGATCAGCTTTAAGGAAACCAACTGTGAGCACATGAGTGTTACCAGTAAGGAATGCAAGTTGGCCCCTGGCTTCTGTCTTCCACATAGGAGGCCACTCAGTTGGAAACAAGCAGCATTTGTCCAGGAAAATAATTTTCAAGAGCTAACTTTTAAAGTTATATAGCTTTACTAGTTCTTCAAAATTAAAATGTCATCATGCTCCAAGCTGAGGGCTTGCAACATCTTGGCATCTGGAATTGATCATTTAGTCCCTTGAGAGTTGTTTTAATGAAATGTTTACTGAGCTCTAGCGAATGTTCAACAGAGTGCTTTGCCAGGATTTGGCTTCCGATAATTTTGTTTCTTCATGCAGAGAAGCACAGCTCAGTAAAAGAGAGCTTCCGCTACGCAAACCTTACATGCAGCTCCGGCAAGCAAGTCCTGGGAGCCCCTGGCCGCCCAAGTGCCACTAAGGAAATGTTTATCACTGTTGAGTTTGAGCTTGAAACTAACCAAAAGGAGGTGACAGGTTGGTTTGAAAACAGCATATGGTACCAGGCTTCTCACAGCTTGCTCCTTATTTCTTTGCCTTTCACTTTTCATCATTCTTGGGGGAAAAAAAAATAGTGCAACCACTGAAGTATCTCCTGTTTTTTCTTCTTTTTTTAACCCCAAACTAAACTAAATTGGTTTGGAACCTGATGATTGTATCTGCTTCACAAAAAGCCAAAGTTACTATTTCGGTCAACAAATTTCTCTTCGAATCAATTGCTGCCCAGCCTGCTAGGTGCCCCGCTCCAGGTCTCCTCCGTTCTGTCCACAGGAAACTGGGTGTTGGTGGGTCCTGCAGTTGGCCTGGACGCCCTCACCACTGCAGCCTGACCGCCTCTCCTACTGCTGGCCCTCTCATTTCTGTAGCTTCTTGTGACCTGAGCTGCATGGTAAAGCGAACAGAGAAGCGGCTCCGGAAAGCCCTACGCACGCTCCGGAAGGCTGTCCACAGGGAGCAGTTCTACCTCCAGCTCTCAGGCATGGACCTTGAAGTGGCTAAAAAGTCTCCCAGAACACCTGAGCACCAGGCTGAATCCTGTGGAGTGGGCCAGGGTCACGAAGAAAACCAGTGTGGTGAGTGATCTGCTCACCAGGACGCTCTTGTTAACAGCCTGTCTCAATTTCCTAAATGCTAAGGGTGACCAGAAACCAGTTAGACCCATCCTTCCCTCTCCAGCCTCATCCAGAGAACATTCTCATTTGGAATGTTCCCACTCTCGTTTGGGAACCGCATGTCAGTGCCTGTCATGCCTTTTGGACCAGGAGCTGCCTGGCTTGTGGCGGACACTTCATTACTGTTTGGTGAATTGTGGGACGAAAGGAAGCTGGAGGGTTGATGAAAAGAGCAGTGTTACCCTGTAAGGGTCTGAGGGAAGGTGGTTTTTCAGTCCCCAGGTGTGAAGCAGTTCCCATATCACCTTGTGCTGGCTGACTGACAATGGCAAGGAACAAACTTTTGGCCATAGTTTTTGCGGAGGGGAGGGTGGGACCACCTAGCTGACTTCTAAGACCCTGAGCTTCAGCCCAAAGCTCCTGCTAGGGTCAATTCCCTGTGTGTCATTTTATGTTTGTGTGTATCAGAATTAAATTAAGATCCTGTACTGGAACACTATCAATTCTAGTCATCTGATAAATGGGGGAGGAGATTCCAGAGTGCTCAGCCTTGAGATATTTTTGTGTGAGAGACTGTTTTGGGAGATTCTACCTGGAAAGTCTTATAAGGAAAATTGGGGGTCTTGCTTATAGAAACAATGGTAATGACTTATTGAGTCCTCATCTGTCACAAGAATGATGCTGAGCACTGTAACTGCATTATTTCATTTAATCTTGACAGTAATCGTATCAGGTATATATTATCTTCTTTAGCTGGTGAAGCTTAGGCTAAATTTTCTTGCTCAAGTTCACATTGATGGTCCAACTCCAAAGCCTGTGTTCTGGTCCCAAGCAAGGTGAATTTCAGTAACCAGACCTCCATGAGAATAAATTGATGTGCTTTCTGAAATGTCATTAGAATCATGAGGTCCAAAAAATGAAGCTCTAGTTAGGGAGTTAGTAAGTCTTTGTTTCTGAGCAAAGCTGAGCCCAGGGCGCTCATACAGGAGAATCATCAGCAATAGCCACACACCCAAATCTGTCACACTGCCAAAACAGTGAAAATCAAATATAAAATCAAATATAACTGTGCACGAGGGACTGGTTCTCAAATAGTCTTGACTTTTATTCCAGCTGACTCTCTTTAAAAAACGAAAATAATAAAGTAAAAACAATCCAGCTGGTTGGCTCACTTTCAGTTGAAATTCTGAGGGTTCCAGTTTCCCTACCAAATGGTGATGAGAGTTGGCTGCTACAGCCCTGCTTTCTGCGGTCAGTTGCAGAAATGGGACAGGTAGGCCAGTCAGCTTTTCTAGGTGCTGAGAACCCAGTCATACGACCAAAAAAAAAAAAAAAAAAAAAGCAAAAAAAATATTNAAAAAAAAAAAAAAAAAAAAAGCAAAAAAAATCTTAGCTTGCAGAGAATTCACAATTATAGAAGAGGACGACAGACCACAAACCAATGAAAAATAAAATAATCACTTGGGGATGGTGGTAAAGAAATGAAGAACAGGCAAGCCGACAAGTGGAAAAGAAAGTTCCAGGGCAAGGGGAAGACAAGGAGGAACATTCTCTCCCCAGAAGCACACTACACTCAAGGATTATGGTTGTTGTAAAGTGTCATTTGGATAGAGATGTGAAGGACAGAGGAAGCAAGCTATAAGGATATCTGAGAGAAGATCCCACGCAAAGAAAACAGCAAATACAAAAACCCTGAGGCATCAGGAAAAAAAAAAAAAAACCGTCCAGGATGATGAGTAGGAGTGGAAAGGGAGGAAGTCAAAGCTGCTACAGAGGTCCAAATATCATGGGCATGGAAGTTGTAGAGAAGATTTTGAATGTGAGTGAGGGTTTTGAAACAGAGAAGTAACAGGATTCTGACTTTAATTAAAGGGATAATTTTGGCTGCTGTGCTGAAAATAAACTACAAGTCTATGTTTAAGAATCATGTTTTAAAAAACAATACAGTTCAAATTGAGCTGTGTTCTTTTTACCTATAGAGTAAGTTCAGACATCATTCCATTCTATAAACAAACTACCTTGGTTCTTCTAAAGCTACCTAATCTACTTGTTTTAAGGCACCAGTATTTATTAACTATACTCTCATTGGTGGGCCCTTAAGTTATTCATAATTTTCCTATTACAAACAATACTGTAGTGAATATTATTTTGGGGGCACGTGGCCAATATTTCTGAAATGTAGACTTGTAGAAGTCCAACTTCTGGGTCAAAGGACATGCATATTTAAGACTTTATAGACACTGCCAAATCACCCTTCAAAGAAATCACACTAATATAAACGTCATACTAATATATACTTCACATTTTATTGCCCATCACTGCTACCATGACCTTTTAAATTTTTGCAAAAATGATAAAGTCCTTTAAATTTATTTTCTTTGATTATTAGTAAGATGGAATATGCTGTCATGTTTGTGACCATTTGGAGTCCTTCTAAGATATTCATCTTCTTTAAATTTAATTTTATATATATTTTACATTATTTTTCATTTCACCTTTTTTTAAAAAAAGATTTATTTGTTCATACAAGAATTGGGGTACCAGTCAGAGGTATGGGGGTAGGGTGAGAAGATTCACCAGAGACAGAGTAGGGAGCAGAACAGGCAGATTGACTGAAATACACTACTGAGGGGAGCAGCGAGCAAGACAGGAGAGGTCTGCTATACCATGTGGGTCAGCTCCCTGGCCAGGGATGGAACTTGTGCTGCAATGGCTGCCTATAGCTTCATAGTGCTGCGACTTAACCCCTTGTGCCACCAGGGAGGACCCCATATTCATCTTCTTTGCTCATTTTCCATTGAATTATTTATTTATCAACATCATTATTAAATTTTAAAGTCTCAAATTCACCAGAGAACATAGTCATTTCTGCTCAATTAAATACTTTCTTATAGTCATTTTTACATAGTAAAATCTCATTAATCTGGTACTTGAGGAATTTGGGGACAGCCTGCTGTACCAGTGACCTTTGTACCATCTGTTATCTATTTTAGCAAGATGGTAAAAAGTGGTGATTATATTCACTAAGAAAAAATTTCTTGAACTCCATAGTAATCCATAAAGTTCTTCATATCTAAAGAAAAGTTAATGATGATATAGATTTCTGGCTATTTTTTTCATAGATACATATTCTTTCATAGATATTTATTCTTTGATAAAGGACAAGTTATTTAGGTAATATAGTTGCTAATATGTTTATTTTTATTTAATTATTCTTAAAACTTGCTGAGGTTATTAAAAGATAATCCATTAGCAAACTGGGTAGTGTTTTAGTGCTTACGTTCTTGAAAGACTAGGAATGTTTAATTCAAATTTCACAGCAGTAGCTTTCCCCAGAAACTGTTGAGAAAAATTAATTCAAACAGTATTTATTGAGCTACAACTTTGGGCCACTCTGTGCTTGGGATGAAGCAGTGATGAAATAGTGAGCAAATTCCTGCTCTCATGAAATTCATATTCTAACAAAGGGAGCTGGGCAAGTAAAAGGTAAGGGAAAAAGATAATTCCTGTAATTACAAGTGCTGAAGATAAAACAGAGAAGGCTAGAGAGGAGGAGGGCTACTCTCCTTATGGTGTTCAGGGTGGGCTCAGAGAGCAGGTGACATTCCCAAGACCCAAGTGAGGAGGGACTGGGCTTACACAGCCCCAGAGGGAGAGGGATGGGGAGCACCGTGGCGAAGAGGGGGATCCACAAGTGCAGAGCACTTGGTATTTCTTCTAGGACATTGTCTTAATTCTTGCAAAACTGAGAGATTATTTGGAATGGAACAGGCAGAAGTGTTCTTTTCTACTTTAATCAAGGAAAACAAGGTTTTTATTAGTAACATAGGCCACTATTAAACCAATATTTACCACACAGACTTGGTAGGAAATTTCTATAATTAAAAGTTTTAAGACATAATTTAACAAAACAGTGACATTCATTGAGCACATCCAATGTGTCCAGTGCTGTGCTAAACACGTTACAGTCAGGTATCACTTAGCAACATGTCGGTCAGTGACAGACCACCTGTACAAAGGGTCCAAATAGGCCATACCATAGACCCTCAGTTTGTGTAATTACCCTCTACCAGGTGCGTACAGCACAGTTATCGAACAACACATTTCTCAGATCATATCCTGGTTACTAAGTGGTACTTGACAGTACCCATACATTATTTCATTTGTCCTCTCACCACATACTATTTTACATTATGCCTTTTTTTTTACAGATAAAGAAACAAAAGCATAGGGAGGTAAGCAACATCCCCATGTCACTCAGCAAGTGAGTGGCAGAGCTAGGATTCAAATCCAGATCTGACCGAAGAGCCTATGTTCTTAATTCTCAAGCTCAGTACTCACTTCTCCTGGGCATAAGCTGTGTCCTGTGATTATGTTATTCATACTGTACTCATAAGAAGAACATTCAATGGGCCAGCTCTGGGTGGGTGGTGAGAAGGCCTAAGTAAGATGTACTTAGCTCTCCCGTGGAAGAATCAGAGAAGCCTTCCCCAAAAGAGAGAAGCCAAAGCGGGATTTTGAAGGATGCACAAGTGATACACAAAGAGGAAGGATATTCAGGCAAGAGAACAGCCTTGGGAATGAGAAGAAGAAAGGTATGCCAGGGACTTACTGACATATCAGTATTACTATGCCTGGGTGCAAGGCAGGTGATGGTGGGCAGCTAGGCTTGTGGGGAAAGCATGGCCAAATCATGAGAGACTTGGTTATGTTGCTATATTTTCATTGCTTATATTTTCATGATATTAGAAGATTAGTCAAGCAATATCAAGTCTAGAGAGATCTCTCTGTTACAGTGTTGGGGGGTCAGAAATAGAGGTAGAAAAATGAACTCGAGAGGTTTTCTGAATGTTTAGCAAAAGAGATATTGAGAACATGAAGGCAGTAGATGGAGTAGAAAATATTTACAAAACATTTAGCAGGAAAAAATGAGCATTTGGTGATAAATTTGATTGGGGACTAAAAGAGGAAAGAGTTGGGGTGAGCTCAGAGGTTTCTGATTTGGCCTCTGAGCTGTCATTTGCTTCCCACATGTCCCTCATCTTATCCAACCCTGTTTCATATGCAAGGGACACTGAAAAAAAAAAAGAGAAAAAGAAACTGAGTTGGTTGAATAGTTGATGAATGTGACCACTGGGGAAGAAATAATCAGAAAAGATTTATAGGAAAAGCAGGGAAAAAATAGGCTTTTGAGAGCGCATGAGAAAGAACAAAAACTCAGATACAGAAAAGGAAACTCGAGACTGAATTTTGAGTCAAAGACAATGAGAGAAGAATAAAAAATCAAGTCAAGGAGGTTTTTGAGCCAGGGAGTGAAGCAATCAGAGAAGCACTTTAGAAAGATGACTATGGTTATAGGATGCAACAGAGCAGAGGCAGGGGAGAACAGAAGGCAAGGGAAATAGCTGGAAGGTTTTGACAGTAATCTAGACAAGAGATGGTGAGGATCAAAGGGGTTGAAAAATGGGGAATGGACAACAGGGACGTGACCGTAGAATGTCATTACAGGGAAGGAAAAAGTCTAGGATAACTTCAGTTTGGAACCCTGGTGACTGGGAGAGTAGAGAAGCTGTTTATAAAAAGAGGAAAGCCAGAGGAGTAGGAAAGACTGAGCAGGGAAGGGAAGAGAAGTGTCCCTTTGGGCAAGATGAATTGAGTTGTAACAGATTTCTGGGCAGAGATGTCCCTGGGATCTGGGAGTCTAGGAGAAATGATTGTATCCCTCATCTCATGCTAACCCCCCATTTGTTTGATTTGTCTCCTACTAAAATACACACTTCATATCCTACACAGGGCTAACTCCTCTACTTAGGCTCATTCCTCATTCTTGGAGCTCATTCCTCTTATCTTTCTGAGAACATTGATTTTACAGTTGGCTCTATGGACACAACACACACACACACACACACACGCACCTTACAATTCTCCTCTATACATAATTTTCAGCAGCACACAAACTTACTGCCTGTATTAAAACCCAAGCAAACCCTCCTCCGATTTTATGTTTCTCGTCAGATACCACCTCACTTCTATGACCTCCTACAGAACAAAACTCCGTTAAAGAGTTACCTAAACTCACTTTGCTCCTGCATCCTCCATTTTCTCAACTCTGGTTTTCATTCCCAACCTCTGCACCAAAATTGCTTTCTTCCAGTTTTCTGATCAACTTCATATTACCAAATCCAGTTGCTGGCTCTCACTAAGGTGCTGTTGACCCTTCCCTCCTCCTGGAAAACTTTCTTCTTAAGGGCTTCAGATACCGCACACATCTGATTCTCCTCCTACCTCAGTGGGTGCTTCCTTTTCATTCACCATGCTGATTCTTCATTTTTGATCTCTTAAATATCAAATATCTCAGGGCTCAATCTCCTCAACCTCCTCTATCTTCACACTCTTCCAGATGATCTCATACAGTGTCATAGGTTGTTTTTTTTTTAATTTTTTATTTATTTTCAGTATCATAGTTTTATTTATTTTTTTTAAAGATTTATTTATTTATTTATGCATACAAGCACTGGGGTACAGGCCAGAGGTGTGGGGGGGTGAGAGGATTCACCACAGAGAGCAG